>OX381714.1:57042844-57327195 GCA_947462335.1 Harmothoe impar
CCGCCCCTCTCACACCCACACTCCCGCGTCACGGTCAGCAGGACGCACAACAGGACAAAAGTCGTCTGCTGTCCCATGATGCAGTGTGTCGTCTGCTACGGTGTCAGACAGATGTTCCTATAGTGTAGTAATATCTGGAACAATGTGGCCCTTCAACGGAAATCAGTGTCTTTCTATGTTTTGAAAGTTGTGTATCCTACAAGTTTTGTAGACTTCAAGTTTGGCCAACTTCAAGTTTTGAAAGTTTCAAGTTTTCTCAACTTCAGGTTTTCTCAACTTCCAGAAGCTTGGCAAAATATGTTTCAGGTACTTCAGTACTTACTGAGAAGTATGGCTTTTCAATAGATCTGCCTTTGTAGACTCTTTGCTTTATATATTCTTGACAATAGAAGTTTTCCAATAGTAGTATGCGAAGTTACACCCAAAAAGGGCCTTTGCATTAACAACTCACAAAGAATATAGCCCTTGAAGGAATCCTACTTTGAAAGGTTCATAATCCTGCAGGTATACCTTATTGTCTGTTGTCCCTGTACACCATGAGATGCATGTGTTATGATAATGTAGAATATGGTATGATGGGTTACAGTAGTAATACCCCTGATGTATTGGCATGTGTAGAAGTCCTGTATGGTGGTAGTAATGGCCTGTAGTAACCCCGACGCCAGCACCGGGGCCGTCCTCAATGTCCCAATTGTCGTCTGCTCCGCGGTTATATGGCACGCTTCCCGCGCTCCCCCTGAGTCACTCCTGTGGCTCATGGACTGTATGTACTAAGGGAGTGATCATTTTTTAACAACATGGGGGTGGTGGGTTTCCGCGCGGAGCGCATGAAATCTTTTACACCCCACCCCGGTCAAGGGGCCAAACTTTTTTACCCCCCCCCCCCCTTGGGGTCGAAAATCGGCTCGCAGGCGGGCCCTTAAACATAGTAATGCGCAGTCTTTTTGGCTCAAAACAGGTTAAAAAAATTTGACCCCCCGCAAGAGGGGTCCAAATTTGTTTGTCCCCCGGTCAAGGGGTCCAAATTCTTTTGCCCCCCCCCCCCTGTTATTCAAAAATTATCACTCCCTTAGTATACATCCCGGGGGGTGGGGGTCACTGGCTCTTTGAGGATAGGTACCAACTGTGAAACTACAGCCCCCCTCCTATTTGGTCATTTGACAGCCCCTTGAAAATGGGTATTACTTTTTGCAGCCCTCTATTTTCTAAGAAGTCAGATGACAGCCCACAGTTAAGAGGCCTCTTCCATTTTACATGAGGTTATTTTGGAATTATATATAGATTACTCAAGTCATGTACAAAATTTAAGGGTTCATTATTTCTATATCAATTTTCACAGCCCCTGATTCAGTACTTTCCAGTTATTGACACCCCCTTGTTTTTTTTACTTTTATGTAATCGACAGCCCCCCTTTTTTCTTTCTTCGACGCACGCACAGCGATAGCTCTTCGGGGGCCTTACCGAAGTTGGTACCCATTCCTATACTGAGTACCCCCCCCCCCGGGTATGTATACATGTATATAGAGGCACACACGACTACAGTGCATGCCTGAGCATTGGCCATCCCCGCTCATTCATGTGAGGTATTTTGTGCTGTGATACTACAAGAGAGAAAAAGCAGCGTCAAAATGGTGTCCAGGTTGCCTCCAGAATGACTCCCCTGTTTAGGAGAGTCCAGGTCGCCTAGGGGAGCCTATGTGACTCTCTGGCTGACCTAAGGGAGTCACCTGACCAGTGGGGGAGTCATATGACCCACACCCTTAGGTGACCTCGACTCCACTAGAGAGGGGAGTCATTCTGGAGGAAACCCGGACTCCCTTTTGATGCTGTTTCTTTATTCTGTGTACTGGCCTCCCAATGTCTGTCCACCAACTTGAACATCATCTATAGATAGCCCCTTCACCTCACTATAGGGTCCCAGTGCATGTAGAAAGGGACAAGGGGTCTCCCCCTCCCAACTACCCACTTACCGCCTTCATCTCTGCCCAACGCTTTGCGATGTCAGTGTAGTTCATGACAGCAAATCTACTGTCCAAAATGGAGAAATGAAACCTGACACCGAGAGCGTCTGTAGTCACCAGGACACTGAGACAACGAGAGGTACAGGAGCCCAGTGTAGGTTACATAACAGGTCGATGTAAGAGATGGCTTAGATAGGCCGCTCTCCCGAACTAGACTGTTGTGATGCCCCCCCCCCCCTCCACCCAAATTATCAAGAACATGAACCCATTAGTAGTATAGTATGTATCGGAACGGGACTATAGTTAAGTACTGTTTATTACTCAATCGACCTGCAGCCAATCAGAGGCCTCCCTTTTGGCGGGAAATTCAAAAGCAGCCAATGAGAGGCCTCCCTTTTGGCGGGAAATTCAAATAGGTCACGTGACCGGAAGTGACCTACTTCCGGTCACGTGACCTTTGGGCGGGAAATTCAAATAGGTCACGTGACCGGAAGTGACCTACTTAAGAGGGTCACGTGACCACCATGTTGGCGGGAAATTCAAATAGGTCACGTGACTGGAAGTGACCTACTTAAGGGGGTCACGTGACTACTAGGTTGGCGCGAATTTCAAAATAAGTCACTTGAGATTTTTATGGATAAATAAATTTTAAAAAAGAAAAAAAGCAAGCTGAAAGCTTGCTAAAAAATAATTTAAAAATGTGGCTCTTTTTTTTAGGGGGGGGAGGGGCACTCTGGGGGGCACTCTTTAAGATGCATGGGGGGGGAGGGGGGGAGGGGGGGAGGGGAAGGGTTTTTTAAGAGTGAGACTCGCTTCTCTGCCCTCTCTTTTAGAGGGCAGAGAGGCGAGTCTACTGGTTCGTCTACTTACAATGAAATGTATCATGATTGCGTTTATGATGATGTGCATCATGATGTGACTATCTTACAACTTTATAAGAAATAAGCAAGGTCTCTCTCCTATACAATTACAGTTTTCTAGCTTGAAATATAGTCTTTCAACAGCTCCTTTTCTCATCTTACACAGAAGCAAATATCAGAGGCACCCAATAGCACCTAAACCGCTCTCAGACAAGGGTCGGGCACTGCTGGACTATAATAGATGGGTCAAGGACCGTTCTACTGAGAGTCAGGCTAGGTCGGACATTCAATAACGTGACTTTAGCAAACTTGCTCGAAAAGTCTGACCATGCGAGATCCTTATGCCCCAGTCTGTCAATGCTGTCCAGACTTTCAAGCAAGTTTGCTAAAGACCTGCCTGTCATTGAATGTCCGACTTAGCCTGCTTGACCCTCAGTAGAACAGTCCTTGACTCATCTATTATAGTCCAGCAGCGCCTGACCCTTGTATGAGAGTGGTATTGGCACCATTGGCTGACTCTGATAATTCACCTGTGTGCACGGGGGGAGGAGAGGGTTCACAGCTACAGCTCTCTTAAGGCAAAGCTTGCGCTTATAGAGCACTACTAGTGGAGGTTTGGATGAGGAGGCTATGACATATGATGTTTGTCTTAAAAAATAGCCATGGTGCATGTCGATGTCGCTTAATTATGCTCATATCTCATGTCGATTTTAAGAATTGTTCATGTCACCTGTCACTATGTTTTTCAAGCTTCATGTCAAATGTCACTAGGCTTCATCTCGAATTTAGTGGTCCACACTGCCGCTGCTGCTGCTGCTGTCGGTGCTGCTGCTTGTGCTGCTTGTGCTGCTCATGCAGCAGCTGCTGGCTGCTTGTGCTGCTGACGATGTCATGAGGGCTGCTGTTGACAGATGTTGCTGCTGCTGCTGCTGCTGCTGCTGCTGCTGACGATGTCACGGATGCTGTTGACAGATGTTACTGCTTGTGCTGCTCGTGCAGCTGCTGCTGAAGCCGCTGCCAGCTGCTTGTGCTGCTCGTGCAGCTGCTGCTGAAGCCGCTGCCAGCTGCTTGTGCTGCACGTGCAGCTGCTGCTGAAGCCGCTGCTAGATGCTGCTGCTTGTGCTGCACGAGACTGAGTAGCCGCTATTCGGCGTTTCACTCCTTATGTACCCTGTCCTAGATAATCCTCTTAAAATGGCTGAAAAGACTCTCTCAGCACAGAGACTCTACTCAATGTAAGAGATCTGTTAAGTAAGTTTTCACATGCCGCCTGACTACTGCGGGAGGGTTTAGACTTAAGCAGCTTAGTGCACACACGTGTCTGTTAGAAAAGCTACCTGCACACCTGCCTTCCTTTTTCACTAGTATTTACCCCCTGCCGACTTATAAGGCACCTATACACACCTTCTTGCTTCTAGAGCTAAGCTGACTGGCAGCTATTTTAAAAGAGAATACCCGTTACCTGTATAACGGATAAGGGGGTTATGAGATAAGCGTGTGTATACAAAAAAAACAAAAAAAAAGCTACAGGGGGCGCGTGTCTGTCTGTGAGGTAGAGACCGTGTGGTAAGCGACTCAAGTGTAAAACAAAAGCACCTCCTCTTGCCGCAGTGAGTGGTGTGGACGGCGGCTGGCTAGTTGAATTTAAGCGTCAGCTTAAAAGATAATCCGTTCACGGGCTGGCGCGTCACACCTGGCGTTAATCACCCCCTGTAGTCTTTGTATACACAGGTGACTCGGCTTTATCTCTTCACCAGCTATAATCCCATATACATGTAGCGCACGTTACACTCGTTATCTCTCTTTTCATGCTGATGGATTAGGGGTGGAAGGGTTCAGGTGAAAAGCGATTTGATTCTCTCTGGAAGAGGGTGGGGCTCTAGGTGAAAACAAGCTTAGAACATCCAGATTAGCTGCTCTCTCAGCTATATAAAGAGCCTCATTTTTTCTAATCTCTGCCCACTTCGTCTTGTTGTACACTATCAGTCACGAGGCAGACGCTGGAAGTAGCAGATGTTTGCAGTATGGTTTATACAGAGGTTACCTGCTAATAGGATTTTGTCAGAATAGGGTGAGTTGCTATTAAAATGAACATTTAAATGGGTTGTTAATATGGTATCTGATGTTAATGAGCTAACACCTAACATTGAGGATTATGACCTCCCAGAGGGGCGTCTCGCCAAATTCTCCAGTCTTGACTATAGTCTTAACTGTCTAAAGACTGTGGAGCACGTTAATGGGTGGTCTCCTTACTAATTTCACTTGACCAGGCCGGCAGGGTCAACTAGGCTAGGTAATTACAACCACAAGGGCGGCTACTCAACATGCAAGTAGACCTACTACTACGAGATTGTCTTTTGACCACTCTGCCGCCGCCTGCTGGTCTGGCGATTACATGCTCTAGTATAGTTCTCCGCTCTTTTCGTCAGATGACGCCACAATAGGGTTTTTGTACATTTCCACGATACTCGCGAACATTTTAAACGCATAATGACCTATAATAAGCAACAAAGCACACTTCTAATATATTGAATATAAGAAACATGTCAACGTTGTGTATTTCTGATAGATTGAGGCAGATTCTTTGAAATATCAACTAAACTATAGTGAGATTGAAAATACTACACCATATCTAAAGCGATATAAAAGCTATATAAAGTCAGAACCTCTGACGGATCGGTAGGATCACTCAACCATTCGTCCTCGAAAGCAACACAGGGTTCCCGTCCAACAGGACTTTGAGCCTTGACGCTTTTGAGGAGGTTTGATCTCATGCTGCTTAACATGTGGTGTAATTAATCAACACCGCGGCCCCTCTTTAGGGGCCACACAATAAACAAAGAATAAAAAAGGGTAGGACTTAGGTTTAAAGTGAATCTCCCAGGATTTTGGCGAGGTCGACAAAGGAGGAGATAACAGATTAAACTGCAGGAGACTATACGCAAACCTTGATACTCTCAGAGGGGGAGCTCCATATTGCGGACCTGTGGTCAGATCTATCACCTCCAGGAGGCAAGCTGCATGTCGTAAATGTCCACCACAGACATTGGGATATATTGTTAATCCTACTCCAGGGTCTCCATAATTAGACCCTGAATCTGTTGTTAAACGGGTGTGAGGTGATGGTAACTAATACTTATGAGATGGAGCTCTTACGAGACATAAGCACCACCCAGCGCGGGGCTCGCCTTGAGATGGGAAATTCACTACAGTAGGGTGGCCGGAGCATTTTTGAAAATAAACTAGACACACATGTATTATGTATGTCTAGAATGTCTCAATATTCGCATTTAACAAATTAGCACTGTTATATTGATAGAGTAACTAGGTAACTAACTGTAGCTGATTACATATACCTCACTCCTCAAACCTTTCTGACAGATCTGAAGATCTGTATAGAGAAGACATGCCATACCCATGGCTTACTTATAGCTCTGCCATGCTATAGTGGCTATTGGGAGAACTAAGATTTCTCTATCTAACTGTATGACAGAAGGTGTCCTCTAGTGTTATTTATATGATTTTAATACTTGAGATTGGGGTCTGAGGTCCTCATATGACCCCCAGCAGATGCTCTGACGCTGGCTAGCGGTAGATTGTATCATTTCCATTCAAAATGCATTATTTTAACTTGATTTATCTCTATATTCAGTAATTTACCGTAAACTACCAATTAAAGATTTTCTATAAAAAAAATAAAAAATGAGCCCTGAAAATGCGCAATTTAGGTGGCTTATCTCAAAAAAGATAACAATATCCTAAGTAGTTATAGGACCCTCCATGGGATAGCTGCATTCAAGATGCTTCAAACAGAAAAGGAATCTCGTTGATACATGGATTTGCCATCAGCCAGTGCAAATTCTCCCAAAGGTCAGGTTAAAGAGATTTCCCAGTTATGAGCTTAAAGGAGACTCAAAACCTCAGGTCTGTCAACATTGCCCCTGAATTACATTATGTAATACAGTTTATAATGCATTATCCAGCCTGTATAGGATGGACCCATTCAGGATCTGTTGATAACAAATTACTAGAAGTGTCTATCTGCTTTGAATCGAAAATGATGGCATATCATAAAAGGGTCATTTAACATAGGATCAGATACACACTGGGCCCTCACGCCGACCCTCCGGCCACCCTAACTACAGCATTATCTGTCGTTGAAAATGGTGCTCGTGTAGAGTCGGGATGATGTACCAAAAGAGTGTTTTATACACAATGATATCCTTGTACAAATGCGTATACCTAGTAGGCAGCGTCTTATCATCAAATCTAAGAGGGTGCTATAGTTTTATTATACTTTTATAGACCATTTTTAAAATCCGAGCTTAGCTTAGTTCATAGTCTCCTTACCAATTTTTACTTGACCAGGCTGGCAGAGCCAACTAGTCTAGGTAATTATAACCACAAAGGCGGCTACTCAAGATCCAAGTAGACCTACTACTACGTGATTGTCTTTTTGGCCCCTCTGCCGCCTAGTTATTACATCCTCCAGTCTAGCTCGCCACACCCTTTGAGCAGCACCATTGCCTCGGTAAAAGTGTAGGGTGTGTGCTTTCCACCTTCAGGCATCCATAGATTCGATCACCATCACCCCCCTTGAAATGACCTCAGCTGTTAATTAGGGCGTAAAGCAGCCCAACAACCAACCAAGTCCCTGTCAAAAGATGTGAATAACGCTGTAGTCTGCCCGTTTCTGTGATCCAATATGAACCCTTCCTAATAGCACCCCCACTGATGCATTGCATAAAAATAGCCCCCCTGACCTCATTTCTTGAGCTATAAAAAACACAAACCCCTCATTTTAATCACAATATCATGGCAGTCAACATGAATGGAACCATTAGTGGAGAAAGATAAGAGTCTCTGTTTTCTGTAGCCTACAATATTATGGTGACATTCTTCATGTCAAAATGTAATAAATAAATATGAGTTGTTAAAACTTGTTACCATGGGGATGTTGGTAATTGTGTTCTTGAAGACGTATGTGAAATCCAGATGTATGTGCCTCTGCCCAATGATGTCCCTAGCCATTTTAAGTTAACCTGTTCTGTCTGAGTTAGAAGGGTGCCTAGGAGGGCTAGAGCTACAGAACCCCTAACTGCTGTGAAAGTGCCCCTCTCCTGCCTAGATCACAGAAATGGGAAATATGTTCAGTTGCATTCACCATGATATTTCTGGATCTAGGCAGGATAGAAACTCCTGATCTTTTACAGATCTGAAAAGCTCTCATAGGGATCTATACTAATGGAACCAATATGTATTTTTTAACTCATTTTTCAAAAATTTATCAAACTCCCTACCTTAGCGCCCCTATAAATAGGGTTAAGTACCTGTCCGACCCCTCTACCACTGCTGCTGGAGGAGTACCGAGAACTACCCTCTTTTTTAGAAAACTAAGTAAAAATTATCCTTCTTCATGTCCAGTTACATACAATGTCGATCAATTTGACACTGTAGCAGCCTGTCTCCATATCTGTATGCTGCATAAATGCACAATACACGGTTCTGCACGCACTTAAACCAAGGCTAACATGGTTGACCTATATAGATGTGATACTCTCGTTTTCGGGGCTAGTAGAAATTAGGCGTCTAATACGGACGTTCTGGGTTCGAACCCTCACTAAGTTTTAGTCAAGACGTCTAGCCACGTCGCCTAAGGCGACGAAAGCGCGTCAAGGCGTTTACAGGGTTCGAACCCGTGAGCTGCTCCTTGGGGCTACAAAAAACGCTTAGACCTTGAAATCCCATAGGGAAAAAATTTTGGGTTTTTGGACTTTAGGCCTTAATTTGAGGGTGATCCCGGGCTGATAGAAAAATAATTCTTGGACGAGCGGATAGCTCTGGATCTCTTTTATCTAAAACAGCGAAAAATTGATGATGGTTTCGCCGCAATTCATCCGACGGGGGGTAATCAGCCCCCCCCCTCTGCCAATCATGGCAGTGAATCTAGACGACCGCGCAATCACTCGCGGCCGTCGCGACGAACCGACTGAAGACCTCGGCATCTTAGTATGATTCGTGTGACCTACTTAGAGGCTCACACGGTGGGGGTGTGTCCGGCGTTCGGCGCGCTGATTGGCTACTGGTGGGAGGCGCTGTGCCGCGTCAAGAACTTCACCTATTTGGGACGGCTGTTAAAGGCGCACTGAGTTGAGGTGCACCTTTAAGCAAGAGCGCGATCTGAGGGGAGTTCATTAGGCTAGGGAGGCGCGCGCTTTTGGCGAGCGGCGCGCGCCATTTGGCATACCTCCACTATAGGAGGTGTGCCTAGGCGCGCGCCCAATATTGCCTAATGAACACACGGCAGGCCTAGTCTTGCGGACCCCTGTTTGGAGAGTGTAGCGGGCGGCTATGTCGCGCTCTCCAACCACAGTCTTAACAGTGGTCCGCAAGACTAGAGTGCAAGACGCGTGCACACACAGACCGAACAGACACACACAGACCCACACACCCACACACCCCTATCAGTGAGGCGTCTAGCAGATTTGGGAGAGGTGACCAGGGAGGTGCTCTCGGCTAGCGGCCACTAATTAGCTGTTTAGATAAGGCACAGAAACAAGGGTGATGACAGACTATGTGGTCAAGCAGCCAACATGCCCTGACACTTGATAATGGGTGTGGACCACCAAATTCGACATGGCGACATGGCCATTTCTTATAATCGACAAACGACATGAGGCCTAATGACAAGTGACATGAGGCCCAAAAATCATAGTGACAGGCGACATGAGCAATTCTTAAAATAGACATGGGATATGAGCATTATTAAGTGACATTGACATGTGACATGGCCATTTTCTAAGATCGACATTCGACATGGAGACCCCCCATCCAGAGCCCCTTGATAGATGACAGCTGTTGTGTGTAAGAAAAGCGTATGCCTCACAATCAAAGATGATAAAAGGCTTCATTAATTTGATGAAATTCTAAAATAGATATATTATTCATGTTCTGTGTTCCACAGAGGTAAATTAATTAAGCCTCAACTCTTTCTAGAAGCAGTAATACAAAAATGTATAACATGATAACGTTGTATCAAACATTTTCTTATATACTGGCTTCTGGTAGGAGTTGAATCATAAATAAAGTACCTATGTGAAGCACATGACATGCATGTCATGCTTATTAAAGAATAACATCAATTCAATCAGGTATTCAAATATTTTGGGTTTGCAGGCACAGTTAGAAGGGGTAAGGTTAGTGGTGGTATCTGACCAGGATGTATCAGATTACTACAAACTGCCCCTGACCCCTTCCACCACCACCACTGGTCACCGGCTGTCTGGGGCTCCCGTGGTCAGTGGATAAATTCTATCCACTCTGAATCTGCTAGACGTCTCTCTGCTATGTAGTGTGGGATGTAAAAGAAACCCTTGTCTCGGTAAAAGGGCCATAGATTCGATCACCATCACCGCCCTTGAAATGACCATAGCTGTTAACTAAGGCGTAAAGCAACCTACACACCCACACACCCACACACCCACACATTTTTCTGTATGAGCCTTCAGACCTGAAGCTGCTCAGTGTACGGGACTAGGTTTTGTCATAGGCCCTACGGACGCTACTCAAGGGGGAATAAGAGAGCTGTCTCACCATGACATGGGCTGGCTGTAGTTTTTTATGTTTCGGTACCTACAACCAAACAGCCAGTACCCACCCCAGGGCTTCATGTCGCACGCGGGAAAAGTATAACGGTGGCGCCAACTGTCGGAATAGCGGGTACACTACGTCAGTAGTTCTTTTGTTCTCCGCTGAGTGACTGGGCGAAATGTAGTCGGTAGCTCTATTTTCTGTGCACTGTTCTGTTCATTTTCTACACTTAACGCTTAAATAGACCGCGTGTTTGTACAAGCTAGCCGTTTTTATCAGTGCAAAAATTAAATAAGCATCGGATAGAACAATAAAAAAATGAGAAAGTAATCCAGCACTTAGTATAAGGCACCAGTTTTATCATGAGACACCGAAAGTCTGGTTTTTTTAAGGTGGATAAGACAGTCGACTGAGAGCTCCAAACTAACCAAAAACGTACCAGAGGGAGAACGTACCCGACAGGGCAGGGGCCTTCTACACCCCGGCTCTGATGAGCAAGCGAGGGCCTATTCCTCTTTTGAGGTGGGCCCAAAATTGAACAAAAGAATAAATTCAAAAAAAAGCCTTAAGATTGAAAGAGTTGTAGATACTGATTTTAACGAGGAAGTCCCATTCATTAGTTTACAAATAGTCAGTGTAAGTACGCCCATGTATAGGAGAGAGACCTTGCTTATTTCTTATAAAGTTGTAAGATAGTCACATCATGATGCACATCATCATAAACGCAATCATGATACATTTCATTGTAAGTAGACGAACCAGTAGACTCGCCTCTCTGCCCTCTAAAAGAGAGGGCAGAGAAGCGAGTCTCACTCTTAAAAAACCCTTCCCCTCCCCCCCTCCCCCCCTCCCCCCCCATGCATCTTAAAGAGTGCCCCCCAGAGTGCCCCTCCCCCCCCTAAAAAAAAGAGCCACATTTTTAAATTATTTTTTAGCAAGCTTTCAGCTTGCTTTTTTTCTTTTTTAAAATTTATTTATCCATAAAAATCTCAAGTGACTTATTTTGAAATTCGCGCCAACCTAGTAGTCACGTGACCCCCTTAAGTAGGTCACTTCCAGTCACGTGACCTATTTGAATTTCCCGCCAACATGGTGGTCACGTGACCCTCTTAAGTAGGTCACTTCCGGTCACGTGACCTATTTGAATTTCCCGCCCAAAGGTCACGTGACCGGAAGTAGGTCACTTCCGGTCACGTGACCTATTTGAATTTCCCGCCAAAAGGGAGGCCTCTCATTGGCTGCTTTTGAATTTCCCGCCAAAAGGGAGGCCTCTGATTGGCTGCAGGTCGATTGAGTAATAAACAGTACTTAACTATAGTCCCGTTCCGATACATACAATACTACTCCCATTAAACAGGCTGTTATAAAGGTCGCATAGTACATAAATCAGGGTTCCCACATGTCATGGAAAGTCATGGAGTATCATGGAAAGGGTCTGGAATGTCATAGAATTTTGTATAAATTGGCCATATCCCAGTGGGCACAGAACATTGAATCAACATTGATAAATGGTTGTCAATGTTGATCCAATGTAGATTCAACATTGATTCAATGTTGAGCTGAATTTTGTGCCCACTGGGATGTGATGGAATGTCATGAAAATGAAAATAATGGATTGATATTGCAAATCTCTTAAAATGTACCATTCGCTTTCTAGATTTTAGACATTTTCCCAGTGGCCATGCCCCTAACCCCCACAACAATTTTTAAAGATATCATGGAAAATTGAGATTTTTGTCATGAAATGTCATGGGAATGTCATGAAATTTCAATCTGAAATTTTTGTGGGAACCCTGGTTGATGTCATGATGCATGAATGCAGCCCTGGCGAGTAACTCTTCATTCAAGCAGCCTGGCTACACTATAAGGGCCACAGACAGGTAAAATCGACAAATCGACATGACCCTAGTGACAAGGGACAAAACCTATTCCTTAGAATCGACAAGGGACATGGGCATTCCTTACAATCGACAAGTGCCATGAGGGCTAGTCACATTTTTACAGTGCCAGTGACAGGGGACAAGGCCCTTTTCTTAAAATCGACGAAGGACATTGGCATTTCTTAAAATCGACAAGTGACTCAGCTACCCCCTCCCCCACCTGGGCCCCTACTATATGATTGATACACTCCCTAAGGGTCGACATGATGCATGAATGTAACCTTGATGAGTCACTCCTGAGAGCGACATCCATGCACCATAATGGCTATGGGCATGACCCATTAAAGCAGTATGCGGCCCTTAAAGGGTTTAATCAGATCAATTCAGTTTCATAAACATCTCCTGGCGATGATGATAAGTTAGTGCTGAAAATTAGCTAGCCACGAGCAGGCGAAAATTTAACATAGTGAAATTAAGTGTATGTTAGGTCCTGTATGAAACAATGAACCAATTAAACATGTAAGACACTTGACAACGTCAACACAAAGTCAAATAAGAACTGTCCAACCCAAAAATCTTAAAGAGGGCAGCCAGCTACATGTTCTACCGGAAAAATAATAATAAAAGCTATGAGTCTCATTTAAAGAAAACATTTGCTTTCAACTTTAAGTTAGCACGGTGGTAGGATTTTAACGCCAGCCTGGTGATCATAACGGCGGAGCTGCTAACCAGACTGGAAGGACCTTCTCGGGGCGTTCCCTCCAGGTCCAGGAAAGTTAACACACTTATTGGGGCAGAGTCACCTATCAGTAAGCAAGCCACACACATATGTATGGAGAGTGTGTTGCTGGTAGTCAGAGTCATGTGCCACACCGTGTGTGCACTATCAGGTGTCAGGATACCGCCGTGCTGTGTGTGTGTGGTGGGGGGGGGGGGGGGGCACCTCGGGCCCAGCCGCGAGGTCAGCCATATAAGGATGGCATTAATTCTTTTTTTTTATTTAACCGTTCATAATATACAGAGTGACATTAAGATCTTCCCGGTTAATTTCCGCGTGGGTAGTCCATCCAATGAAAGTATCACATCAATTATCATACGTTTATAGTTTATAGTTTGGCCAAAAGTCGCCAGGTCGCTTGAACTTTTGTACCAACTCACCTGGAAAACGAGCCAGGTCACCAGGTCGCTTTTTACCTCTCTAGGGCCACACCCTTGCATACCCTATTGTTACATGAATGCAGCCTTGGCGAGTAACTCGCCACTGCTACATCCACACAACTATGGTATGCCTTAAGGGTTTATTCACCATGTTTTGGTCGTCCATATTTGGTATAACTTTACATAGTATTTACCACCACACTAACCCGCACACGTTGGTGCACTGTGACTGCACTTACATCCTGATTCCTGTCACGAACTGTTATTCATGGATCTCTGCGAAGTGAAAGCCACAGTACCACGATTATCGATCATGACTTATAAGCAGACCAGACACGAGAGGAAGGGGGGGGGCATTCTCCCCGCTTGGTGTATTGTCCTATTTGTGTCTGGACTAACTGAGACAAAATATAGGACTTATTTAAAATAGCTCTGCTTCAGCCCGAAATTTAAAAATAATTCACGCGTATAAGCCATACCACGAGTTTAGGCTGATGCTATAAGATGGGTGTGGACCACTAAATTCGACATGGCGACATGGCCGTTTTTTGGCCTAGTGACATGCGACATGAGGAATATCAGAGATAGTGACAGGGGACATGGTCATTTCTTAAAATTGACAGGATGACATGGCTATTTCTTAGAATTGACAGGGCGACATGGGCATTTCTTAAAATCGACATGGGAAATGGGGACCCCCATCCAGACCCCCTATAAGCCGCACCAGAGACCTGAATACTAGTTTGGTGACTTTGAGTACTGTATATGATGTTCCCACACACCTACACAAACAGGGGACTGCCGGTGCTGCCTGATAAACCCAATCTGGTGTAACTGCTTCCTACTTCACACATAACAGTGACACACAGACACAGTAACATGATTCAATCAATCCAACAATAGCAACCCTTTAAGGACGCATCACACCTTAATGCATCATGTCCTTGGTCATCATGAGTAACTCGCCAATGCTGCATTCAACCATAATTCCGATTCTCCAGGGTTGAGACACTTCTGCAGGGTCGGCATGATGCACCAATGCAGCCCCGGTGAGTAACTTGCTGGTGCTGCATTGGTGCATCATGCCGACAAATGTCATCTTTTAGCTATATGTGCGGTTAAAAGACATATGCCCATTGTCGGCATAATGCATGAATGCATCCCTAGTTGATAAATTGCTGCCACTACAATCAAGTAACATGTTTGCCTTATAAGCTAGCATATACTTATGGGATTGATGCACTCCTGAAGGGCTGGCATGATGCAGCTCTGGTGAGTTAATCGCCATTGTGGCATTCGTGCATCATGCCCACAAAGGAGATTAAAGCACAATTCGGCCATTAAAGGGTTGATTCTCTGCGTCACAGCAAGGGTGCGCACAGTACAGATCACTCATGTACATACTGTATGCATGTAAATTCATGAAAAAAGAAACTGTAGTTAATTCGTGTGAAGCTAGGCCACTCAAAAAGAAATTGTTTCTCATCACCGCGCGCATCATAAAAATCGTGATTTGAGGAAAACCTTTTTTTTAATACATGGTTGATGAAAAATATGTTTAAATTGGAAAAATATTGGCAAATTTGGTATCAAATTACAGTTTATGCTGTCAGTAATGTAGTCAGCTAGGGATAACTTGCATTAAAAGTACTTTTGGGGATCAGCAAACACCAAATTACTAAAATATAAAAATTGATCGCGAAAAGTCTAAATTTCCCTATATGTTCCCGAGTTAAAAACTTCTTTTTTTTTTAATCGTCATATTTTTCACTCCTTGGTGATGAGAAACAACTTTTTTTTGAGTGGCCTTATCTCTCAGAAGGAGCATGTATGACTCAGGCTAATCAAATATCAAACAAGGATTTTGATTCATTTTACACCTATTGACTTAAATGAGAGAAGTTTAAATATTAAATGATTAAAACTTCAAATAACAACATAACAATTTTTAATCATATCAATAGAAAATAATTTCAAAAATCTATTTATAAATCGGGGCAATGGAAACATCGAAATACAAGGCCAGATTCGATGTGTCATAATGATTATTCCCATCTATTCTAATGGAAATTGCAATAATTATGGTCAGGCTATTCATCAATGACTACATAAAGTTTCCGGTGACACCAAAACCAAACCTTTTTTTTATGAAACAGCGCTGAATGCAGCTTTAATGTATTGTTGTAAATATAATCCTATTCTGTTTGCCAGTGACTTGGGTGCACAATTACATGGACTGACTGTGTGTGCTGGGAGTCCCCAGATCTGAATGGGAGTCTGTGTGTGACCTTGTGTGTGACCTTGTGTGTGACCTTGTGTGTGACCTTGTATATGTGACTCACAGACCTTCATCATGTCCCCTCCCACCCCGACCTCCCAGTCCAAACCCACTGCACAGTCCTGCCAGTCTAAACATCCCACTGGTCCGTGCAGACTTTTTAGTTTCTTTTGTTATGAATCTCATAACACCTTTAGGGAGTGATCATTTTTTAACAACAGGGGGGGATGGGTTTTCGCGCGGAGTGCGCAAAAATCTTTCCATCCCCCGGTCGAGGGGTCAACTTTTTTTACCCTCCCCCAACGGGTCGCAAATTGGAGCGTATGTGGGCCCTTTGAAGCATAGCAATGCACGGGCTTTTTGTCTCAAAATAGGTTACATTTTGTTGACCCCCCCTCAAGAGGGCTCTAAATTTTTTACACCGGTCAAGGGGTCCAAATTTGTTTGACCCCCCCCCCCCAAATGCACCCCCCCCCCCCCCCCACTGTTGTTAAAAAATGATCTCTCCTGTAGTTTGGTCTGTTGATTCATACCTCTGTCCATGCAGCATTACAGTGTTCATATTGATACATTTTCCTTGAGAAAATTCTATTATAATATTATGAGATATGGTCAAATAAAGGTGGCCAAAAATAGTTTTCAATAGCTTTTAGTTTTGAAATATTTTTTATTGGCTCTAGACTCATTGGAATGCTTTGTCATTTTTTTATGGAAGTTCCTTTACAAGGCAAAGTATGAAGTTGTGCTTATGAAATACATTAGAAGTTATAGGTTCAAAAAAAAGGTTAAAACGACAATTCTTCATCATTGCATGAGGCAAAAAAAGGAGAGGTTTGTTTCAGGTCAACGACCGACCCTATCAAAACAGGGCCGACACAACTTTTTTAAATGCACTTTTGAAGAATTTTTTCAAATCTTTTTACGCTTTTTTAGGGAGTAAATTTTAGGTTTACAAATATTTTGAAAAAAAGTTCCTGTTTTTACATTTTTTGTTCAATTTAAAGGTATCGTAGAGGGGCTGTAAAAAAATAGGTTTAAAAAAAAAAAAAAGAGTTACCGACCCTAGACTTTCTTCCCATGTTACCTAAAACATACCTTTTTGTTTATTTGGCCTAGGTACATGTAGATCTCCAAGCTGTTTCCTGGTCAGGGATGGGAAGAGGGGCAGCAAGTTGTCATGACCCAGTCACTTGTGGACTGCCCCGTCAGCCATGTTTATAAAGTCATCTCCCAGGATTTGGCGAGGCCGACAAATGTGACCCATTTTGACGAAATGGGTCGGAAGTCGCACTTTTAAGAGCCTCGGTATAAGCTCTTCAAGTAGCATAGGGTGGAAAATCCTTTTTTTTTGAAACTCAGTTTTTAACATTTCTTTAAACATATATCAAACGACTTCCGACCCAATCTGTGGTCAGGTCTATCACCTCCAGAGTTGCCCGACTGTCCTAAATGACCACCAAAGACACTATAGACTATTAATCACCCCTCAGTAATATGAGCTTATGGGGCATTAGCACCACCCAGCGTGTGGGCTTGCCTTTAGATGAGAGATTTACTATAGTCCTGTACAGCGCCATGTGCCGTGGGTACAGGGGTTCAAGGGGTCAAAAGTCAAGTGCATCATGGGATACTACATCCGGGTGCTGCTGACCCCCTGGTGTTACCATGGTTACTGTTATTGATTTAGTATTCTATTGCCTGGGTGCTGTTTCTCCACAAATATGCGCCGGCCCGCAATACACATTCCATATATTTGTGGAGAAAATATAAATGATGAATAAAATCGTTTTTTGGTACTTAAGCATACAAATACGGACCTCCGTATATATTTGCGGACCTCCACAAATTCATGGAAGCAAATTTGCGGATGACCGCAATTTTGTGGAGTTCCGCAAATTTGTGGAGAAACAGCACCCTGCAGTGTGTGCAACGCAATACACTCTCAAACACTATTTTCTTTGTGGAAACCTAAGATTTGGTAAGAATATGAGCTGTTTGGGGTCTATCATTGTACTGGGACATTTAATGTCTACACTGAGGTTTAAGAAATTAGTCAATAGCCTATTAGGGCTTATCATTTCATGAATTTGAGACTTTACAGTTCAAACCTTAACAGATTACAATAAGCAAATACTGTATTCGACATAATAAGCGCACAGTGCGCTTAAAAAATGATTATAGACACCTTTTGGTAGTTTAATTGGGGTAAAAAGAGATATTTTTGGTTATTTGTAGTATAAAAATTGGCCAAAAAACAGGGTGTGCGCACTTCGTTGGGGGTGTGCGCTTATTACGTTGAATACAGTATACCAAATTGATAATTTTCTAAAGGACGAAGTTTTCGGATTGTAAACACTTGATCTGTGATAATTTGTACCAAGATGGCGGCAACTGGTTAAGACGTGTCAGACCGAGCTCCCACCGAATATAGGAATAACCTGAGTCAAACTAACTTAGGACCTACACATTTACCACCAATAGGAACATAAACATCGTGTGTACCACAGTAGCACACAGACTAGAGGAATCATGTCGCGACGGCCCAAGAAAAACAAGGACGATATCCTTCACAAAAATGCCTCCCCGGCTGAAGTCATACTCGCTGTCAACTCGCTTGGACATCGTATGATTACGCAAGAAACTGCAGTCGCTGGAATACTAACCACACTGGATAGTATCAACAAGGCTCTAGACACGATAAATAACACTGCCACCATAAACGCAGCCACTTTCGTCTCTATCCATGAAAAATTCAACACGACCAACTCGACTTTGAAAACCACGGAGGAAACTATCCGCCAGCAAGGTTTGACGGCCATTGCTCAGACCCGGGTACTGACGAGCCACCAGTACCGCTTTGAACAAGTGGACAAGGAGGAGCGTAAAAAAGTGGTAATTATAGAGGGATATAAAGAGAAACGGGACGAGGATTTAAAGGCAATAATTGGAAAGCTATTTAATGACGTCAACTTCACCACTTGACGTTGTAAAATTTGCAGAGCGGGTGGGAAACTACCAGCCGGCTCCCCCGCTAAACCAAGATGGCGCCGCCCAGGACGTAAACAGAAGGGAAAGACACCGAGCGATACATTTAGTGTTCAAAGGCCCCGACCACAAACCACTGCTCATGAAATCTCTCAAATTTCTACGAGGAAAGCCAGACTGGCACAGAGTATCCATAGGAGATGAACTTGACGCTCGAGAGAGACGACAATTCCTAGACCTTCGTTCGATGTTCTTCTTGTGCAAGAAAAAGGGCTATGAAGCCAGACTCCGCCAGCGGTCAGTCATCATAAATAATAGACCATTCTCTCATGCACAACTCTACAGGCTACCCTTTGCTGATCTGAATATGGAAATGGCCACTGAAGCAGAAACGCCAGACGGACTCATGTTTAGATCACCTCATCACAGGTTATCTAACCTGTATCCATGCCGCATACCAGAAGGAGACCTTGTCTTCAACTCTGTCGAACAGGCCTTCCAGCATCGGAAGGCAGTAGAATGTGGATCACCCCTCCAGCAGAAGATGATACTAGACCTATCAGATCCGTACGACATAATGGAGGCAGGCAAGAAAATTCGAGACACTAAAGAATGGGCGAAAAACGCAGAAAATGAACTTTATAAGTATAATCTCATTAAGTTCACTGATCCAGATATGAGGGACTACCTACTCAGCACACAGGATATGTTCCTGTACGAAGCCTCCTTCAGCAAAACGTGGGGTGTGTGCATGCACCTTGGCCAGGCCGAAGACTGCACCACCGACACAACCCTTGGAGCTAACCTCCACGGCAAGAACCTTGAACGACTCAGGCGCGAATTGAACGCTGATGAAGACCCTCCAGAAGAAGGAGACAAAGATGAAGAGGTAGAACAACCAGCAAATGGCGAGGGCGACACTGAAGAACGCCAGAGATAAACTGAACTTTTCCTGAATTTATACATGTAAATGGTCGTGATGACAATCATTTCATACATGGCATATGTTACATGTCAAATGTCATATTACTGTTTAATATAATAATACGGGAATATGTTCATTAGTATCTTCTTGAATGTATACATGATTATGATTGTGACCACATGGGTATCATACATGCTATATGTTTACTACCGGTAACCACTAGTCCAAGCACTCATGAGGTTTGATCCCTATGTTGTCAATATAATAACTTCATGACTTGTTCGTTGAAAATTTTCTTAATTCTGTACATTTAAATGTTCTCGACCTGCATATCATATGTGTTATATGTTTACTACCGGTAACCATTAGTCCAGGCACTTTATGAGGTTTAATTGTCATGTTGTCAACATAATGCGTATTTGACAAACTAATAAGCTGTACTTATACCTGACTACCGGTAAGCTTGAAGTTCATGCACACATGCTCATAGAAACTCTGTATGACATTCCACAGACGCAATATCTATTATGTCTTTAGTTCCCATTGAGTATTGGATCTAATTAACATGTGTAGATTATATATAATTTACGGTATAGACTGTATACTACTGTAAAATCCAGCCAAATAAGTCCTTATTTTAGATATATAATTTGGTGGCGGGAATTAGTCTAATCTCTTAGCCACATGTTAGTAGTACAGTAAAATCTCGTTATAAGGAGCACCTTTTGGCAGGGCAAATTTGCTCGTTGTAACCAACCTTCCTTGTAACCGATTTTGGTTACAAAAAACATATTTACATTTACTTGCTCCCAATTTTCAGTCATAAATTTCTCTAGTTCTTATACTGCCCCCCCCGTCCTCTGTGTGGCTGTGGGAGGTGGTGGGCGACTGTGGGAGGTGCTGGGCTTCTTCTAAGTTCTATACCCGGCCTTCCCTGCCCTTTGTGTGGCTGTGGGAGGTGGTGAGTGACTGTGGGAGGTGCTGGGCTTCTGTAACCGGCCTCCCCTGCCCTTTGTGCGGCTGTGGGAGGTGGTGAGCGACTGTGGGAGGTGCAGGGCTGTTCTACCCCACCTCCCCTACCCCCTGGGTAACTGTGGGGGGTGGTGAGCGACTGTGGGAGGTGCAGGGCTTCTATACCCGGCCCTAGGTGGAGAAGGGATAATATCCCTGCCTGTGTGCCCGGCCCTAGTGCCTCTGTGTCCGGCCTAGTGGCTCTGTACCTGGCCTTGGGTGACCATTACACCATTACTATGTAGAAAGAACAGATAATCAAATTGGAAAAAATATCCCATTTGTGGTCAAAAAGTGCTCCTTATAAACGATTTCCCATGATAATTACTCGTTGTAATAGGGTTTTTATACTATATAAAAGTATAGAAAAAATTGTGGCAAAGCAAATGTGCTCCTTATAACCGTCTGCTCCTTATAACCGTCCTCCTTATAACGAGATTTCACTGTAGTATGGGTGGCCACAAGAGCCGAGGCCTGTACTGGGGGGGGGGGTACTTTTGGGTTATTACTTGTATATATTCATACTTTCATTATTCTCATGATCTCAAACCTGTATGTTACCGGTAGCCGCTGCGCCTGATTTCAGGAGGGGGTTCTCTATAGTGCATTTGAATGCAAGGTCTATACGTAATAAAATAAATAATTTAAAAACAGAATTGAGTAACATAGATATAGACATTATTTTATTTTCTGAAACTTGGCTTAACAGTGACGATGACGATTCATTATATACTTTTCCAAGATATAGCTTGTTTAGACACGATAGAATTAGCATGTATAGAGGCGGAGGATTATGTGCACATGTTGACGAGAATATCTCCTGTTCTGCTCAAAAATTTAGTCACCTTAATAGAATGAACGCTAACATTGAGGTTCAGTGGTTGTTGTCAGTCAAGGGAAGCTTCAAGAAGTTGTTAATATGCAATGTTTATAGACCCCCCAGTGGATCACTGCTTGAATTTTGTAATACTATGAAGGCTTTATTACTGCAAATTGATTCATTAAACACCTACGACCTGTTTATTATAGGTGATTTTAACGTCCATGCCCTCAGCGACTCTAGAGAAAAAGATATGCTTTTTTCAACTTTAAATGATTTTCATATGAAACAACTTATTAACGAAATAACTACAACTTCAGGCAGCAACAAATGCATAGATTTAATTTTTACAAATTGCTATGTAATCTCGTCCAGTGGACCTCTCAATATACATCTTTCTGACCACTTACCTGTGTTTGCAATCAAAGAAAAAGTACACGTCAAACTGACATATAGGAAATTTACCGGTAGATCTTATAGAAATTTCAATATGAAAAAATACCTAGCGAGCGTTGAGGCATGTGACTGGTCACTCTTTAATGAAAGCAATGATCCTGAATTATGTTGGGATATTTTTGAAAATATGCTGAAACGCATGTTAGATGTTTGTTGCCCTGTTAGAGAATTTAAAGTTGTTGATAAATCTGATCCCTGGATGACCAATTATCTTATTGAGCGCATCACAGATAAAAATAATATTTTAAGGGAAGCTCGTCAAAGCACATCCATACTCTCTTGGAGAATTGCAAGAGACCTCAGAAATACTGTAAATGGTGAAATTGATTCAGCTAAAAAGTCTTATTACAAGGAACTCTGTGACGCTAATGCTAAGGACTCTAAGAAGTTCTGGGCGCTATTGAAAGAGATCTTACCCACAAAGCACAAGGGTAAGAATTCCATCAATCTAATGAACAATGGAGAACCTGTTAGCTCTGATGATACATCCTCACATATAAATGCATTTTTTGCCAATATAGGCTCTACCTTGGCTGAAGCACACCAACTAGAATGGGAATTTAGAGGCGACAGATGTGATGTTGAAATAGATGAATTTAATTTTTTCTGATGAACAAATTGTAAACTGTGTTAAGAATTTGGATACTTCTAAATCCTCAGCCATAGACTATCTGCCAACCAATATCTTTAAGCAAGCTGTGTTAAATAACCCCTCCAGGTTTATAAAAATAATTAATTTAATTGTCACTACTAATATTATACCGTTATCGTGGAAGATAGCCACAGTAACACCGCTGCCTAAGAGTGGAGACTTAACTGATGTTAGCAATTACAGACCGATAAGTGTTCTTCCAGTGCCAGGCAAGGTATTAGAACGTCTTATACATGATGCTCTGTCTGACCATCTTGATATTAATTATATTTTGTCTGACCGACAGGGTGGATATCAAAAGGGTAAGTCCACCATGGACTCCATTTCAAATTTTGTCGATGATATTTTAATACAAAGGAATAATGGATGTATCACCTTAGCTGCCTTTATTGATATCAAAAAGGCTTTTGATAGTGTAAATTATGTAATTCTGTTAAAAAAACTGGAAATGTACGGTATTCGAAACAGACCTCTGACGCTGATCGAAAATTATTTGTCTAGAAGGCAACAGTGTACGGTAGCTAACAATAAGCGCTCTGACACCCTCCCACTCACCTGTGGGGTACCCCAAGGTTCAATTTTAGGTCCTTTATTCTTTTTAATTTACATTAATGACTGCATTTCGGCCAACGACACTCACAAAACTATGCTATATGCTGACGACTCGGTCCTATATGTCTCAGGAAAACATTTTGAAGCACTCTCTAATAGTTTAACGCATGCACTGACATCATTTTATGATTGGTCTTCCAAAAAAAAATTAACCATGAATGAAACCAAAACCAAAATAATGACGTTTGCCTCTTCAAAAACTCTAGCTAAATTGCCCAAACCCAAAATTACGCTAAACAACAAAATTCTTAAATCAGTCATTTCTTACAAATACCTTGGGGTTACCGTTGATGAAGAGCTTAACTTTTGCCAACACTCTCGCCTGTTAATTAAAAATGTTAACTTTAAGTCTCTATTAATGTACATGGTCAAAGGCTATATGTCAGCCAAGATCCTCAGAAAGGTTTATGTGACTTATTTATTACCAGTTATTGACTACGCAGATATCCTGTACACTAACACCAATTCTGATCTCCTAGCTGAGCTGCAGAGATGCCAGAATCACTGTTTAAAAACTTGCTATAGGCTTCATATGTTAACTCCAACCATAGAGGTGCATAGGACAGCCCAATTGCCCACCCTGTCAGAACGAAGAGATTATCATGTAAGACTGTATTCATTTAAGCGTTCTAGGCTGGATAGATATGTGAAAATACCTGTCAGACCCACTAGGCTCAATCAAAGCACTCTATTAAAATATCCTATAATTCATTGCGCTGCGTTTGAAAAATCGCCATTGGTTGTATGTGCACAGAGATGGAACTCCCTTACTGTATCTGAAAGAGGGATACAAGACTTCTCGTCCTTTAAAGTCTCAGCCCGTCAGGCTTTAAATGACACAATCCCTCCTAAATTGGGTGACTGAGAATGATGTAATACTGTTTACTACCGTAATTTACATGGGTTTTAACATATATACTTAAAGGTTCTCATATAATTTAAAGTACACCTTATGTACCGTCCATCTTGCTATACATACTTTTATGTCAACTAGATTCCATGCCTGTAAACTATCTGTGGTATGGCTCATACAACAGTTCTACTGACGAGCCTATCACTACTTTGTTGCTTGACGTACCAACGTATGTATCATATTTATCTACCATTGTTACGAATTTCTGCCAGTTTACTAGACTGTGATACATACATTCATATCGACTACAGAGAAACTCGACAGACTCATGTAAATTTTCAAGCAATAAAGTTTAAATTTGTTCAAAAAAAAAAAAAATTTGCTCTTGTCTTATGTGGATATTGTAGTTGTAGATTCATTTCCGTAAACATCACTGCTGTTCTCCTTATCTGTATTAACGTGTATAAACATCCTTTTCCCTTCTGTGGTATATACTTAGACTCGGCCCCCGTCTGTATCACTCGGCCCCCGTCTGTATCATTACAGACTGGGGGCCAGCAGCAGCGAGAACCTACACTCTTCAAACATAACCGTGACAAAGTGTATACTTGGCGAGTGTAGCATGACCAGTCGGCGCCCATGCGTGACACTCTCCAGCAGATCTTTAGTAATGGTAGTGATATAGACCAATATATGCTGGGAGACAGTACTGCTAAGCCAACGCCGTCCCAGGCCCTGATAAGGCACTGGGTCAGACCCTGCTCGGCGTGGGGACATGGGTGGGCGGGTCTGACGGCGAGAGACTAGTATATACTGGGCTACATCATTTTTTTTTTTAAATAAAGTTTATTGATCGATCCACTACATGAAGAAGTGATAATATCTACGATCAACCAGTTGGTATCAGTTTCCTTGGAGCATATAGATATGATATGGATACAAAGATGAGTATTTACAGATGAGATATGACATTTGGTTCATAGACTAGGTGTCAGATTGACACAAGTCAAATTCTAGTTACTAAACAATAGAGTAACAGTTAATACAATACAAATAGTAATTAGCAATACAATATATACAATATAACACATTTTAATACAATTCTAATACTAATACTTAATTCAAACTAATATCACAGATATGCTTATAACGGTTTTGGCATTTTAAGATATGCCTCTGTATGGTAGAGATAATTCTCTACTTAACTTAAAATATGACTGCTTACATTTTCCCATTTGAGACTTTAGTAGGCACATGTTGCACTGGTTGAGGGGTTTCTTGATTAACTTATTACTATTGGAAACTTGATACCACTAGTTGTCACAGCAGAAACAAATTGCTTCATGCCATACTTGTTTAGAGCACATAATGCAAATGCACAGATTTATGATGAAATATCATGTATTATATTATATTTAGGGCGAGTTCACTATCTGCAGGCTGTCATCTTCTAGTCCTGATGTTGCACTTAGTTCTGAGGACTCTTGGTCGTCTATCCCCTTCTTGCTTGGAGTGTGTAGGTCATCTATTTGACGAATACGCAATTTGAACTTCATTTTCTGTTCCGATTCCTGGTACCACGAATCCAATAAGTCCCACATTTTTGATCCCCTGTATAGGGGAGATCTCTTGTAGAAGTCACGAATTGGCCTTTTGACATCAAATTTCTTCTTGTTTTGAGTTCTGGTTACTCTGGCATTGGTAGTATCTTTTAAGTGGCGACCATTTGCCGCCAACTTGTACATAAATACAAGATGCATTTCATCCCTCCTTCTACTTAACATTTGGACTCCACATTCATGGTGCAATTCTTCAACAGATTTGTCTCTCACATCACTCAAGAGACAGATCCTAAGACCCCGGTTTTGGAGACGCTGCATTTTTTCAGTCCATTCCTTGTTGGCCCCCCCGTACAGGAAGCTACCATAATCAAACTGGCTCAGGATTGTAGACTTGTAAACCAAGATGGCGTCCTCCCTTGACATGAAGGTTCTTTTTTTTCCGAAGCTAAACAGCTTGTGGTTCACTTTTCTGATTACGTCTTTACATGCCTCTTCCATGGTCATAGTTTCACCGAACTTCACACCAAGGTAGCAGTAAGATTTAACTCTGCTTAAGTCTACACCACTTATAGTTGGTTTCATTCTTACTTCCGCCTTTACTTTGTCTCTACTACCACTCAGCATGAATTTCGTCTTATCACGATTGATTGTTAAACGTAGGTTAACACATTTCTCAACCACAAGTTGGAGATCAACCTGTAGATTGGAGACAGCAGTGTCCGCACATTTGTCACTACAGTAGAATACAAGGTCGTCCGCGTACATCAAACTTTTGCAATTTACAAAATCAGAACCAAGAGTGTCAACGTAGTAAATGAAGAGCAAGGGTCCTAGGACGGACCCTTGGGGGACCCCATAAGAAACTTTCTCGCTCGCGGATGTGAAATCCCCGATCTGTGTGTATTGCCTCCGGTCGGCAAGATAACTTACTAGCCAAGAAAACTCACACTTTTGTAACTTTAGACTCTTCAGTTTCTCAAGCAGATATGAGTGATCTACAGAGTCAAACGCTTTGCGTAGATCAACGTAACAGATTGCTGTTATCTCACCTTTATCTCTATTTGCATACAGGTCACTTGCTAAATTGAAAATGGCATCACCAGTCCCAAGACCATTTCTATAGCCAAATTGTCTTTCAGACAGTAGATTGCCTTTATCCAAACACTCAACCAAATGTGAGTGCATACATTTTTCGGCAATTTTTGAGACTACAGAAAGTAATGAGATTGGCCTCCAGTTGTTAATATCTTTGAGGTCACCTGATTTGGGGATTGGAGAAACTCGGGCCTCCTTCCATATATCTGGTACAACACCAGTCTCAAATGATTGATTCAGCACATGAGTTAGTTGGTCTAATAGTAGGAGTAAAGCCTCTTTCAGGAACTTACTTCTGATATCTTTCATACCTGATGTTTTGTTATCACTGATGTCTTTGACCAGAATTTCCACAAGACCAGGGGCAACCCTCAGTTTCCTGAAGCATTCACCCTCATCTGGTTCATAGGTCAGATCATGGTCATCTTTTTGATGTCCATTGTTAGTCAGGTCATTAGATAGACTCTCGCCAATTGTGGCGAAGAATCTATTTAGATAATCTACCGAGTCCTGGCTGCCCTTGATTGTACCATCCTCACCGCGGAGCTGAGGAGGTAACACTGCCCCCTTTGGTTTTAAAATCCCGTTCAAGACACTCCAGAATTTCTTTGGGTTACCCTCATTTTCACGCAGGGCATTCTTGACCTCTTGTGATTTGGCATATTTTACCCTTTTCGAAATTTTATTTCTCAACCGTTTTGCCTCTACCAGAAAACAATTTTGTTTTGTTCGGAAAAAGTCATCCATTTTGTTGGCTCTTTCTGCGGACAAATTTAGGATTTCATTGGTCATCCAGCTCTTTCCACAGTCTTTATAGGACTTTTCTTCAAGTGGGCAGAAGTTGTCTAGATATTCTGTTACGCAGTCCTGGACAATTCCCCAAGACTCATTTACATCCTCACACTTCCAGAAATCCTCCCAGTCCCAAAATAGGATCCAGTCAACCAGATTCTCAGTGCAATGATTCTTGTAATTTCTAGTCCAATAAGTTTTCACAGTATGTTCAGGTGCTTCAGAGTGTAGGACAACAAAGATAGGTAGATGGTCTGATACCAAATGGTTCAGTACCCCACTAGTCAGTGTCTTGTAGGAATTGGTCATTATGTGATCAATACAGGTGCCCCTTACATCAAAGGGCCTAGTACAAAAATGGATCAAATTCCTTAACCCATACTCCCTGCACTTATCTAAGAGTTTCTCCGTTTTGGCACTGTCCTCTTCGAGGACATTTATGTTTGTATCACCTAGAACCCATAATTCTAGATTGGGGTTAGAGAACCTCTTGTAAGTGCGATCGAGCTCAGTTATAAATTCATCCAAATTACCTCCAGGCGGCCTATATACACAGGAGACTATCATGGTCTTCCTGTGTGGTTGATCAATTTTCAGAGTTAGCATTTCAATATCCGGAGTCGTCTTAGTTGACGTTTCCAACCTGGTGATATATTGGGCAATGTGGTTTTTGACATAGATGGCCACACCACCTCCTTTCTTGAGATTTCTATCTCTTCTGAATAGCTGATAACCATCCCACATAATAATATCATCATCATGTAGCTCAGTTAGCCATGATTCACTGATACACAATATGTCTACATCTTTGAAGGCCTCAAATAATTCAATCCTCTTCAAATAAAAGCTGCGAGTGTTATAATGAACCATCTTTAAGCCATTCATCTTTGAGAACTCCGAAAGTCTAGTAGTTCCCATGTTTGTAATACAGTTTATACAATAAAAATCAAATGAATTGATAAAGAAAGAAAAATGATAATTTACACTAGTAAAAACTAAATAAAAATAAGAACAGGTTATAATTTACAATTTAAATACTAATTCTAACCAGAGCGGCGTAGAAAAGAGAAAACTCTAAGGCGTAGTCCCCTATGTGAGGAACCCTTACCCTAGAGTCGATAACTTAAACTAATACAAACGGTGTGACGTCGAGTATTTAAAAACCAAGAAAGGAGCATAATGGCAGCTAAAAGAAGGTTAAAATGGATTTCAATCATGAGTCAAAAGCCCACAAGCAAACAAACAAAACAAAACAAACAATATAGATTTATAAATTTATAAATTGTATTCAGAATATAGATTTATAAGTTGTATAAGTTTAGAGGATAGAAACAGTATTCATGTCGTCATTTTCTAGACCACAGTTATGACGAGTGTGTAATTTACAACAGTCAAATCATTTACTTATATTCAAGCTAATACCGATGAGATACTTCACCATCACTGTGACAGTTTTATAAACTATAGATTTAATAACAATCTAGTCCCTGTGACCATTTGTCACTGATATTACTAGAGGTTTGGTATTTCAATAACCAGAAAAAAAAAAATTAAATTAAATTTCATGGGCAGAACAGTGTAGAAAACCAGTAATTTTACGACTATTTCAAGGATGTACATAAGAAGCAGATAGCACCATTGTTCCCAATTGTCACATGGTATCTGCCTTACATTGATATCGAATTATCAAGTTATTTCATTGCCGTGACCATTTGTCACCCTTGCAACTTTAGACAAAGAACATAATAATAACAATAATAATGATTGTTCTCAAGTTGTGTTCATTGAAAGCCTTCAAAATAGTTAGGCTCACAGTAGTCGACTTAGCAACACCATCGTGACCAGTTGTCACATATTGTCTAACCTCAAGTGACTATATAGAAATACTCAAATACTCACATAATGTAACTAGGGACCTGAAACGAGGACCTAGACCAATACAAGTAAATTTTTGTCATATTTTTTGTTTTTGTATTTTTGTATTTTTTTGTTTCACAAACCGTGATGTTTAGTTTTTTAATGTTTTTTTTTATTTTTTATTGTTTTTTTTAAGGTTTTTGTCCTAATTTTTGGTATTTATAAATGTCATGCCAAAAAAGAAAAAACAACATTACTTTTGGGGTAGGCCTACACCTTCCCTTTATTGCAACAGTAAGAAATACATAACTTTCATATTTATGGATCATATTGCAAGTAAATACATGAAATGCATTGAATGCCACAGTACGTCATGGCAGACAGTTACCTTCTATGAGGAGTCAATGTGTCTCTGTCCAAAGTCCCATGGTCTACGTGAAAAGACCTGTGGTCTACATAAAAAGACACATGGTCTACGTAAAAAGACCTATAGGAAGTTAGTCATATACCTGCACGGTACAGATCCTTGCATTATTCTGACCATAGGGAATGGCTGATGACACTTTGATGTTGATGTGACATAGAGTGTCACACCTACAGCTGAATTTTGTATGAAGCAGTCCATTGTTATTGCTTTGTGTAATGACAGCACATGTTGTATAATGCAGCAGTATTCCATCTGGTCCTGAATCAGGCACTGTGCCATTTCCGCGCATTACAAATATATCGATATCTGCATCATGAACTACATTGACAAAACATCAGGTTTACATCTGTAGGAGGCAGCGCTGTCATCAAGGGAGTTTTTAGCGGTCGGGTCCCATGGCACGACCAGCATGACTCGACCAATTCTGTTAGTCATGAAGTCATCAGCAGTAACACAGGTGCTGTCATCCTGGTCAAGGAGGAGCTCTTGTTTGGGTGGAACCCATTTCAATCCAGGAATAAGACACGGGAATCTTATAAGTTCTGTAGAAAGACGTGGAATGAAATTTATAGTATGGCTGATGTGTGTTCCCCTATGTGCACAGTACGATTTAAAGTTGAAATGTCTAACTATCAATGATCAGTCTTTGCAAAAACTTTTTCCCACAGGACATTCGGTCCTAAAAATGTTCAATGTTACAGGATTGGCTACATTTTGAAAGGACCAGATAGCCACATATCTGACAATTTATGCATTTTAGGTATAAAATATTTTTGTCCATTAAAAACACATTTTATTTGTAATCATTTATGGCCAAATGAGGATAGATATTTAGTTTTACACAGTATATTGACAAACATATTTCAGTATTAGAAGTCCAACTGAAATCTTCTAGTTCAGTAAAGCCCAACATATGACAGGACATTCGGTCCTGCTACACTTGTCAATCTGCTGGACCGGTGTCATTTTAGGTGAATATTGCCACTGTCCTGCATGTTTTCGCAAAGACTGGATGATAATACTTTGATTTCTCCATGTGCCTGGATGCTCTTACTAATACACCGTTCTCGACATAATAAGCACCCTGGGTGCTTATGAAATTATTTTAATGGCATTTGAGCACTTTGATTCAGCTGTCTCCAAAAATTGTGGGAATTTTGGCATTTTCTAGTTTGAAAAAGGCCCAAAAATGGGGGCATGCTTATTGGAGGCAGGGCCCTTCAAACAGCACCCGGGAATTGAACGTTCACGACTGGGGCAAATCTGGGGATGTCACTAAAACACCAGAAAAGGCACAAGATATTCTTGAGAATAAAGTAGTATGTGGGAATAGACAGTAGTTGTGGAGTCCAATCCCAGGGTGCTGTTTGGAAGGGTGCTTATTGGATACGGTAATCATGATAGTCGTTGCTTTGCACCTTGAAAAGGTTTTCCATAGACCTCAACTTCACACAGGTTGAGCTTAATTGTTGTGTTTATCTGGACAGCAACTCTCTGCCCGATGAGCTCACGATTACACCAATACGCATGTTTCCTATCGGTTTGTTGACCACACATTTTTGCACATACTCCATAATTTGATGCATCAAAGGTGGATGTTGAGTCACCTATACCTCCAACATATATGGTGAAGTCATGAAGGCGGGAACCTGTCAATATATCACGCTCTATAATGAACCAACATAATACAGAGGGCAGAGGCGGATTTAGGGGGGGGGGCGGACGCAGCGTGCACCCCCCCTATTTTTCTGAACATTTCAATGTAAAATCTTTTAATACCCCTAGTATATTGCCTATATCACGCCCCCCTTTTCCCACAATCCTGGATCCACCCCTGAGAGGACCCTGTCATTATCATGTCAAAGGATCACCAAGATACAATTAGACAAAAGGTTGTCCACCTGAGGACAAAATTATAATCTATAAGGCCACTCAAAAAAAAAGAAGTTGTTTCTCATCACCAAGCAGTGAAAAATATGAGGAGGACTTTTTTTATTTATTCTTTTTTTTTTACTTGGGGCTGAAATATATAGGGAAATTCAGACTTTTCATGATCAATTTTTATGATGTGCAGTGATGAGAAACCATTTTATTTTTTTGAGTGACTATATTTTAGTACTCTACTGCTATATGTCCTATTTAATCACCTATATTGCATCTAGATACACATGGAATTTCACCCCTCCCCTGTACATGAGCACAAAATTGTATATCTAAACCTACTCAAGCCATAATCGGCCCTGTTCACGAGTGCCACAATGCTCACAGAATACTCTGCCCCCAGGTCCACAAGCCACCATGGTTTTGATACCCACGCACTGTCTGTGCAAGAAGCTGAGTCGTAAAAATGGGTGTTATCATTTCCATCCACACCTCTCGAGGCGACACCACCATTTCTGAGGGAGAACATTGCTATTGTAGTCACACATGAAATATACTTTACTTTCAACCATTTGACTTTACCATAAAACCCCGCGTGTAAGCCTAACTCGCACAAAAGCCACCCCCTGACTTTGACAAATTGTATAAGCCGCAGAGGGGGTCTGAAAATTACTAATTTGATACTGTAGTATCAATTCTCGTATAAGCTATATAGGCATGTTTAGTATCAAGAGAAAGCTGAGTCTGACTCACTTACGAGCTGCGGCTTCTACGCGAGGTTTTACGGTAATCAAATGAGTCCGATCTCATTGCTGAGGGCTGTGTCTCACGAACTTGGACCAATGTTTTTGTCTCTAACCAGGTGCCGTCTCTGACCAAGTGCCGTCTCTGACCGGACGTCACTTTCGCAGTTCAGCTATCTTCTACCAACAGAAGGAGGCTAATTAATTACTGGGTATATAACAACTGCCATATATGTTTTACAAATCCTTATATATAAAAGTATAGGTTAGAAAATTAAAAAAAACAACATTTTCTGACACCAGGTCAGAGACGGCACCCGGTCAGAGACAGCACCAGGTCAGAGACGGCACCCAGTCAGAGACAAAAACATTGGCCCAAGTTCGTGAGACTGATCTGATAATGTTCAGGTGTGCTCAGCAGGTCATAAAAGGTTAAGATTGATAAAGGATATATATGATAAAAAAATCTAGTATACTTGACCCCCCATACATAAAGGTAAACACATCACATAGGATTGGGTTCAAATGTGTTAGAACTATAGATTAAACATTAAAGTAAGTGTGACACACACCACTGGCCCTTTTGGCAAGGGGGTTAATAACTTACATCATTAGTCTGCCCCTACCACCCTTGCTTCCTTTATATCATTGCACTACACCTGAGGTTGATTCCCAGTCTAAAATAATTACAACACATGATCTTACAATGTCCCACAATGGCTCCCATGACTCTGGGCCCCCCTGATTCGGAGTTCAATGACTTGGGACCCCTGACTCACAAATACGGGATAGCTCTCCTAGGTGCGCGGACAAACGTTTACATCGTTATCTTAATCTTATATCCTAAATCTTAATCCAGAATCTTAAAACGTTCAGGGTGCAATCCTAACCTATAATCTTGATAACATTATATTATCTGATAGTTCCCATTGTATCTACCACCTAGTGTCCCATACCCACACTATGCTACCTGAGGTTTGCCTTTATAGTAAGTTGTTTATATAAGAGCCCTGGTGGTTATATAGGTATATTACTTAGTAGCGGTGACCACGGCCCCTTATATAGGACGCGCTGACGCAGGGGTCGTGGTAGTACCATGTATGCTCACCTGAGGGCAGGTGTGTGCTGGTCGCTAGGGACGCGGCAGCTCATAGCACAGTTGAATTCAAAACTTACGATTGTTGTTATTAAATAAAAAAAGGGCAGCTATTCCTATCTATTATATATATATTATTATTACTACCGTATACGTCTGGGGAATATACCCTGCACCGAGCTGAGACAATATAAACATCTTTGCTTAGTACCTTATGGGTAGGGGAATTTAGGCTATCGGTGAAAACAATTGACATTTTAGTAATTCAAAGATCAATGATCTGAGGAAACTGTTAATTTGCATGTTTCCTCTAGGCCATTGCATTTGCAGCACTGTAAGCTTTAATTTGACACCAAATATGCCCATATCTATCAATTGTTATCATTAAAATTTGCAAAAAAATAAATTATTGGAGTGGCCTAATACATACTCGGTGCCGCTCTGATATGCTGTCTTTCCTCTGGCAATATTTGCAGTTTCTCTGATCCCAGGCATGAGACATGTCCAATCGTCATGTTGATAAACTGTGTCAATCAGATCAATTCAATTTAATAGTGTTTTTTTTTTGCTTTTTAACAATGGAATGCAGTTTTGAAGAGCTTGCTTATATGGACATGTATTACGGTAACAGTAATACAAAACAATTGGGAATCTAACGCAATTACAATGGTACTAATTTTGATGCATTGGTGCATCACACCGGCATTGGTGCATTGGTGCATCACGCAGGCCCTTCAGGAAGGCGTCGGTCCTTTGGGCAGCATGATGCATGAATGCAGCCCTTGTAAGTAACTCACCAGTGCTACATTCATGCATGAAAGGTCCCAGCACATTGAAGCACTATGCCGTCCTTAAAGTGACACCAATAGTCAAATTTTTTTCCATATTTTAAATCATAACGAAATGTGCTATTACAGTATCCCAGGTAACAAAAAAAACGTTATTTTACGTCAAAATAATGTTATGAAATTTTGTATAACGTTATGCCATAGTAAGGAACTTTAGACAACGTTATATAACGTTATAAAACGTTCCATAACGTTTTTTGTTTACTGGGATCATATTTGGAGTATACTATGGCGCACCATAAAATATCCTTGGTGGCCAATAACCCCCAATTCAGAGGCTCCCATATAATAGCACAGGTATAGTCCTTTACAATGTATTTTCAATGGGTGGACTTAAAGTGAGCTATTCTATGGAATAATATTTGATAACGCAAGTGGGACATGTAGTGTGGTCATATTTAATATTTTGGTTCATTTTTAGCAAAATCAACTTTTGAGTCCTAATCATTGGACCATGTCACTTTAAGGATTGATATCTTATAAACAAAATGTGACACTGCCCTCTTCATGTTAACACCAACAGACATTAGGGAGTGATCATTTTTTAACAACAGGGGGGGCGTGGTTTTCCGCGCGAAATTTTTTTCACCCCCCCGGTCAACGGGTCGAAATTTTTTACCCCCCCCTACAGGTCGGAAATCGGCGCGCGCGCGGGCCCTTTGAAACATAGTAACGGGCGGGCTTTTTGGCCCAAAACAGATTAATTTTTTTGCCCCCCCCAAGAGGGGTCCAAATTGTTTACACCCCCCCCCGGTCAAGGGGTCCAAATTGTTTTGCCCCCCCCCCCCCGTTGATAAAAAATGATCACTCCCTTAATACATCTTACCTGGAGTGCCATAAACCTCCATCTCACAAACCTCTAGAGTTACACTTTCTCCAGTCAAGTATATGGACACATATCTCCCTATGACTGTGCTGATGCAGTGTGCATAGATGACCTCGCCGATGGATACAGACGGATAATCTTTACAGTTTTGAAAGTTTGATGTGGTCAGTGGATTAAAGCTGTCAACATCAAATGAATTTCCCACCAGGAAGCCTACATTTTCAGTTATCCTTGCTGCAAATTCATAATAAAATACAGGAATTACAAAAAACAGTGCCGCATTACGTTTGAATAACTAGTATGTCTTTTACTGGTTTATGAATCAGTAAAATACAAAGATTGATTGTGTGATTAACATCACATGTGACCCAAGGCTCTAATAACTGATGATTCCCAACACAAATCCCAAGACAAGACCCAAGACAAGACCCAAGACAAGACCCAAGACAAGACCCAACACAAGTCCCAACACAAGACACAACACAAGGCCCAACACAAGTCCCAAGACAAGACCCAAGACAAGTCCCAACACAAGTCCCAACACAAGACACAACACAAGTCCCAACACAAGTCCCAAGACAAGACCCAAGACAAGTCCCAACACAAGTCCCAACACAAGACACAACACAAGTCCCAACACAAGGCCCAACACAAGACCCAACACAAGTACCAACTCCCCAACCAGGTGATTTGGCCTTTACAGATCACCTGGTCTCCACTGACCTTTTTCCAGAGTGGAAATTGCACCAAAAGCGTCTCATAAAACAGTCTCACCTTCCCTTTAACATTGAGCTCTATGGGTGTCTGTGTGAACGTGACCCTTTAAAAGGGTGGATTCAAGGTTACTCTGCTATTCTTTAGCATTAGTTCACAGAGAGGTATATTTTGAATCAAATTGACTAATTTTCTCCCATCTTTCTCACTAGGAAAGGTTATTTTTTTCAAATCTTTGGATGAAGGGGTAGACAGACATAGGTTGTAAGTTAGTTGCAGTGCTATTCTTTATTCAAAATATGCAACAGGAAATTTATACAGTCGCATCAAAGTTTGGCTGCAAATCTACTCATTTTTGTCAAAGCCGTCTCCCTTAGACCCAGGGTTCCCTGGGTCAATTATATCATGATTATGTTTTCATGGCTAAAATTAAGATTAGTTTAAAGGACACAACTAGTTTACACGGCACACACATCGTCCAACCCAACTTTAATTTGCTACCGTAAATTCCAGCTTATAAACCTGATATAAATGTGCTTCCTTACCAGGGTGAATATCAATAATCATACATTGACTCACAGAATGAATTTTCCTTCTAACCAAAAAGTGAGATGAAACCACAAGATTCCCCTGATACTAGTGCATGATAGATCAATATGGGAAGGGCCAATATATATACTGCTCCTGTTATTGATAGAAACACAGCCAAAAATAATTTCCACATTTTAAGAAAATAAGATAAATAAACTCGCCTGGCGGACAAATGGCTAGTTTTAAGAGAAAAAAAAAGAATTTCCTTCTAAACAAACGGTAAGATGAAACCGAGTTTAGGCGAGTTTATTTATCTAATTTTTCTTAGATAAGAAAATTATTTTTGGCTGTGAAATGAATGAGATATTTTGTTAATACTCACATGCTGAGGATGTAAACACGATTGTATTGATTGCAGTTTCTGACCCTATATCTACGACTAACCACGGGTGTGGGAGAGTTTGGCTGACAAAACAGACGGCTGCAGGAATTATGCAATAATTATTCATGATTAAAGAGGCACTCGAGTATGTCCAATATGCTTAATTTAAAAGAAGCTCCTATACATATATAATGTTAATGGCAATTTTAATGTTAATCAGTTTTGTCCTATGTATTCCTCAATCAACTTGCCAATACAGAAATATCAGCCATGACATACAATGATTATATAGATGAGTATACATTCACACACACACTGATATACATACACACACACACACACACATATATATGTATATATGTATATATGTATATCTTTTTTTAAAGATGATACATGCTTCCTTTCAACTAGATATAATTTCTTCACTTCATTTAAGGATCAAGGAGTAAATTTATGTTCTCAAAGCCCTACATGTTCCAATGTTAATACGATCTCCATCAACAGCAGAAGCCCTGCCACCCCCTGCAGCTAGTGGTGAGGAGTATGTAGGCTTGTTCAGTGCCAGGTTGGTAGCTTCATGATCAGTATAGCAGTTATCCACTTAAATAGAAATGATAAAGACAAAATAGAAAATTGTTCATTGGAGTTTTCTTCTTGTAACGATTGATGGTGAGATAAATGTTTAAGGGGATTTAAATCTCTTACTCATTGGACATGTATGAACCAGTTCATGTTTCCTGTACTGTGGCCTAATGATATGTACCACCTCACCTAAAAACTCTATGGCCTAAAGCCTCTATGCTTAACTCCACTGAAATACCGGTTTAAACGCGAAATAATTTTTCTTATTTTGTACCAACTCATTCATTTGTATATATTCATCTGTTGTATGTAAATAGTTTATTACCAGACTATAATCTATGCAGCAAAAAGTGGCTGGAGCCTGAAGGTCAACTAAAAACCTGTTCAACCTAATGATAAAATGGCTTATGTGAGGCTTGAAATTCACATATGTATTGAAGATCTTAATGTGGCATTGTTCTATGTTATGACCGTTTAAATAGAAAAAAGGTTTATTTCACGAGGCAAAGTTGGGTGAAGTAACCCTCAGCAGGGAACTAATGTCATTATTAACAATATTTGGCAAAATTCCACTTTAACTGTTCTGAAAAAGCTACTTTCTAGTGGTAAAATCAACAATTTTGGTGAGTGGACAGGCCATGAAATATGGACGAGGGCTATTTCAAGGGGGTGTGAAATATGGCCTTCCTTGGTTAAGTCAATGGGAGTGCCGTATTCACCATTAAATGAAGTAAATGCCTTTGCTTTTGCTGCAGAGATTTTGTCAAGTGTATGTCAAACTAGATCTATATCGGAATGCTTAACCCAATAAGGGCTGCATAGTGCATTAGTGCATCATGCCCTTGGTCATAATTATGCATGAATGAAGCCCTTGCTAGTAACTGGCCAGGGCTGCATTTATCCATCATTCTGACCACAACTGGGCTGTTAGTCCTCCCAAATATGTTCATATGGGTGTCGAGGAAAAAAAGAAACTATTTTAAGTTACTGCGAACACAATTTAGCATGTTTTTGACAATTGTTAATTTGACATTGACATTGATTGATAGCGATATCAAATATTTATTTTTATATGCTTTACTTCTTGATAATACGCATGTTCTCTGAACAACAAGTGATGGGCACTAGACCCTATAATTACGATTGTGCCAAATTTGGATACATTACACCACGAAGCTCACATACATTTTTGATCGTTGTATTTTGAAATATCATTCATGAATAAATACACACTGCAAACTTTTTAAAAATTTAAAAAGGGTCGGTATGATGCACCAATGCAACACTGGGCTGGATTGATGCATCATGACAAATCTAACCTCTCAATAACATGTTATCTTTAGGCCACACCAAATTTAAAAGTTGGTCTAAAGAGATTAGTGAGGGTGGGTGATTATATATATATTTTTTTCTATTTTTTTTTTGACTGCGGATTTCAACCTTAAACCAAGGGGAGCGGGAAAAAATTTTGAGGGAAAATCTCTTTCCCTTTTTTTTTTTACAAACTGATATTTCCTGGCCCACGATAAAAGAAAAGTCCACCAACAAAAATTGAAAATTAAAATCTTTAGGTGCAGTCCATAGAAACAAAAAACAAAGGTGAGGGAAATCCGTAGACTAACTTTCTTATTTGGTGTGGCCTCTTTAAAGTGTGCAAACATAACATTGAACTGCCACATCGAACAAGTATAATGTGTTCAGACCTACCTGAAGAAACTGAAGCCTGAGCACTCATGGTCAAAATACTGAGGAATATTATCTTGAACACTTTTGTTCTTCTTTTAATAATCTGCAAGAATTAATGAAGTACTATGTACAGCCATGCCAAAGGTATCTAAAAAAATGTTATTATGGCTGAAAAAGGTGTGTTTCAAGCAACATGGTCCAAAAATCTAGGGTAAGTAGGTAGGATCTTACTTCCTTTTTTTTAATTTAAAAGTTCTGGTAATAAAAACATCAAGAAATTTTCTGATATTCGTCTTAAAAAGCTCAGTTATGCCACTCAGGGCAGTGGAAACGTGTTCCCTGCCTAAAGGTGAGGCTCCACTAACCGATTTTGTTCTCAGATCGGGGCCATTCTGACGAATCTGGCTCAGTTATATAAGTAGTATAGTATGTATCGGAACGGGACTATAGTTAACTACTGTTTATTACTCAATCGACATGCAGCCAATCAGAGGCCTCCATTTGGTCACGTGACCGGAAGTGACCTACTTAGGGGATTAGTGGTGACGTCACGTGACCTAGTTAGCCAATCAGAGGCCGCCATTTGGTCACGTGACCGGAAGTGACGTCATATGACCTACTTATGGACCGGAAGTGCCGTCATATGACCTACTTAGGGGACCGGAAGTGACGTCATATGACCTAATTTAGGATCACGTGACCGGAAGTGACCTGATGAGTCAAGTGACCGGAAGTGACGTCACATGACCTAATGGCCAACCGGAAGTGAGTGACCTCATTGAGGATCACGTGACCGGAAGTGACCTGATTGATCACGTGACCGGAAAAAGAAGAAGAAGAAGAAGAAGAAGAAGTTTTTTGTTTAGGAAGTGAGGGTCTTTAGGATCACGTGACTGGAAGCGACGTCGTCACATGAGTGACGCTTTAAGAGACTGCGCGACTAACTAGTAAAAGAAGACGTATGAAAATAAAAACACAACAATATTTTATATTATTTTTCTTATTTCTTTTTTTTTCAATCTTGATAAACACTCTATTTTTGAAAAGATGCACACGCTTATTTTTTTTTTTCATATCTCTAAAGGACTCGTTGTCACACCGTCAGAATGCACGCGACGCTTATAATACAAGTAGCGCACGCCGTCTTTCTCTATGGTGTAGGTGACCATTTTGTTTCGCACCACTTTGAAATTTCTATTTACAGCAATGAGAGTTTTTCGTTGGCGAAGAACATCCAAGAAGTCGTCTGGTTCCTGAGGGTTTTGTTTCTTCTGTACGCCTTTTGCACTCCATTTTTTGGATTTTCTTTCACCGGTGTCGCTGACTCGATCGTAGCAAATGTAAGTCTTAGGGTTGAGACTTAGGATCCCGTCACCTTCCCACTCCGCTTTCATAAGCCCCGAAGTTCTCAGATCGTGAAGGTACCGTCTCTCACAACATCCGCCGGGCGGCGGACACCATTCTCACACTCTTTCCGTTTTTGTCTTCACGAACAGCTCTAAGTGATCGTCGCACACCGCTGTCGGAAGCCACTTTCGTTTCTCTCTGAGGTACGTCTCTCTCAGGCGAGGTTTGACTAGGTCATCCAACGTGTCACCGCTGAGAGCCATGTAAAGACTGTCGGTGTCCATTTGACAAAGGGCATAATCGCGCCGATCGACGAATCTATCCAAGAAGTTGTATGTGAACTCTAACATTTTCAACTTCGCGTACTGGTATACCATGAACCCTATTTGAATAGGGAGGTTGTTCTTGACTGTTTTCGGTTGTAGTTCGACTTCAAACAGATCGGAACTCAACTCGGACGCCTTTTTGAAGCGCCACGAATTGGCCAATAGTTCGAACTTCCGACTGTCAGTGTATCTCACCGCCGTGTGTTTTTCTTTGTTGCAGATTGTTTTACCGTACGTAGCGTTTCCCATTAACTTGTAACAGTCTGACAGAATTTTCTCGTTCTCGTTCACGTCGCCACGTCTTCGCGCCGCCGTTACTTCGTCCGCGAAACCGGCAAAGGAGCGTTTAGGTAGGTATTCTACGACCAGCTGCACTTTGGTGACTATCAAACCGTGCTCTAAATACCACTTGAGAAGCGGCGTTCCCAAGAGAATATTTTTTCCGTGGTAACTCCCTATCAGACATCTCTGAGGCGTGTTCAACAGCTTTTCTTCCTGCGCAAAGTCTGACATGTGAGGTCCTATGTCCGATTTTGAAACGGTCGCGTTCTTGAAAACGGGGGTCATTTCTTCGAAGTAGTCTCGTAGGTGAGGCGGCGTAGTGATGTCCACTTGAACTAAACCGAACACTTTCTCCTCTTTCACAGCGGAAAGGATGTCGCTCTCGCTCATTGCGTTTCGAGACACTTTTAAAGCGTCAACCTTCCAGCGTTGTTGGGAGACCTTAACCCGCTCATCTCGACGCTTCATCTCTCGCCATTCGCACTCCCACACGACGACCAGCTTGTGACCTAGCGCTTTCAAGTAAGCGCTTACTCTAGTCGTTCTGTCGCGTCTCTCCTATCTCAGTGAAGCGCACTGATATCGGTGCGACGGTATGCACTCGTGAGCGTGGAACCAACACCCGTGAAACTGGAAAACCGTATTAGAGGCCGCGTGAAACCCGTCCACGCGAATTCTCCGACAGCCTACAACCATCTCGCCGCCGTTCAAAGCGTGGCGCAGTTTCACGTCGCGGTCGTGCTCTACGAAGCGTAACCACTCCAAAGCGCTGTGAGAGTTTCTTTGCCTAATTTTGGGCTTGAACTCGGTCTCAGGCCGTCTCACCGCGTAATAGCCCGTGCAGTGCGCTTCGCTCATGCAGCGCAAGTACAGAGAGTTAGCGTCTAGTCCTAGGATGTGTTGGCACGGTCTCGCTTCTTCGCCGTACTTGTGCTCCCTTATCCGCATGGTGCCCTTCTCGTGAAATCTATGGAAGATGATGGAAGGACCGCCGACTAGATTTTCTTTGATCAGAGCGTGGAGGACGGCGTCGAACTGGGGGAACGTTGTGAACGCGTCTTCTAGGTTTTGGAAGAGGAACCGTAAAGTCAAACCGGCGAGAGAAACTCCGTCTTTCAACATGTCAATGCTGCGATCTTGGAAAAATTTAGCGTGATTTTTCAGAGCTTCTATGAAAGGTTTGACGTCTTTGTTGTTGTAGTGGATCAAGTAATCTTCCATAGTTTGCATCTTCTCGTCGGACCAAACTTTCTGACATGCGGCGTAGTCGGATTCGGACATTTTGACGCCCGTCAGCTCGCTGTCAAAAGCCGATCTCGGTGGCAGCGTTCTGTTTGCCAGTTTCCTGGTAGACGTCATCCATTCGTAAGGAAAGTGACCTTTCTCTTCGTTCCTGGTGAAAGCTCGCAAATAGGTCGCGTAGTTGTAACCGGGTGCCAAATAGTTGACTACGTCCAAGAAAACCGTGTGCTGTGTGTAAACCGCCAAGTATTGATTGCTTCTCTTTATGACGCTGAATTCTTGGTTTCTTCGGTCTCCGGAGGCAAAGAACGAGTGAAGGCGTATTTTGATTAGGTTCAAGTCGTAACGCCCCGAGTTGAAGCCCACGACTGGAGCTTGACGGATGTATCTCAGAAGACGCTTCTTCAGTTGAACTAACGGGTGTCTGGTCTGAGCCGCAGCGAAGCCGCCTGGAGAAGGGGTGAATGTCGCCTCCTCCAGCAGGAGAGCTTCACCTATCGCCGCATCTAACTTCGCTAAGGTCGGTCGGTAAAGTTCTAGCACAGCTTCCCCGATGACTTTGGCGTTCTCGTTTATGTGATTTAAAACTCGGTCCAACAAGGGGTCGGAATCTGCGTCGGATTCTCTGACGAAGCAGACGGGCCCCTCCCACCCCGGAAAGTCGGATGCGACGCTAGCCGACAAAGGGACGTGATCCCACAGCAGGGACACGTGTTCCGTCGACGGTTCTTTGCACGGTCTGAAGAAAGCCTCGAAATCGAAGGCGATCTTGTAAGGGTAGATTCCGGAATGTCCGTCGGGGGGAAAAATGGAGAAGTCTGCTAGCGCTTCGAAAATCGTTCTCGAATTTTGGTAGATGCCACCTACGTAGCGCAACTTGACTTGTCGGCAAGAGGAAAGCTGGTTCCTGTGTCTCTTCAGCAAGAACTCGGTGGTGAACGCCGCCTTACACTTGCAACATTCGTATATGCCCGCGTACGCGTTGAAGTCTGTGACGAGAGAGACGTGCAAACCGCCTTTCGCCGTCAGGTGTAGGTTGACTTTACCTCGGGCGGCCAGAGTTCTGGAAGGCGGTCTGATCAGAGTAACGCGTCTTCTCAACTTCCGCCCCGGCACTTGACGCGACGCGGTGTAAACCGCTATTTGTACGTCAAACAAGTTCTCTAACGCGGGTAAGTCGCGGATGTTCAGACCCGGAAAGGATTCAGGTGTGGCAGCGGGACAGAACTGACGTAACAAATCTGAAGCGCGCTTGCTGGTGTTGTATAAGTGAAAGGAAATGCAGCGGAAGATGCAGAGGTTGTCCTTGTTGGGAAAATCTAACACGCCGCTTCTCTTTCCAACTCGACCGGCCTGAGTGATCCTACCGCCTATGGGGAATTCCCCCGGTCCCATGTAAACGCAAATGTTCAAATTGGTAGGAAAAAGAACGTGCCACTTGGTGTCAGCGTCGCAAAGTTTCCGTACTTCCTCGCAAGCGACGGTGTTTTCCATCTTTGAGAGGAGCTCTTCCAAAGTTTCTGAATTAGTTATAGTAGGGAGCGGTTGTATGAGAGTTGCGTTGTTCTGGGAGGCGTGAAAGTAGCGCAGTTTGCTCTTGTCTTCTCTGTGTTGTAAGAGTAAGCCTACCGAGAAACCCACTTTGTATCTGAATCTTTGTGTCAAGTGAATGCGACGCATAGTATCTACAGCGTCACTCAACTCGCCGGTTGGTAGCCTGAAGTTTGTTACACTCACGCGAGTCCCGTGCATCCTGACGCCCGTTTGTATCGCAGGCCAATTCGCCGTGAACGTTTCCTCCCCGTTCGGTACAGCACATATGCGCGGAGGGATGGTCACCCCGTCCAGAGATTCGCGTCGACAGGCGATCTTTCGGCAATCGCCTTCGCCGCATAGAGGGCAAAACTTAGGTACTACTCTACAATTTTCTACGTGTCTCTCGTGGTTGTACGGTCTTTTAAAAATTTTGAAACACTTTTCGCATACGTACTGTGTCATGTTTTTTTCACTCAGTTACCAACTACTTAGCCGTCTAACTATCTATCTATCTATCAATCTATCTGTCTATCTATCTATCAATCTATTGTCTATCTATCTATCTATCTGTCTGCTGTCTGTGTATCCGTCTGTCTGTCTCATACAGCGTACGTCAAACGCTGTGTGTGTGCGCGCGTGAGCGTTGAGCGTCTCTCATTCCGAATCTATACCGAGATATTTGAGAATAATCTCTGTTTTGTCATCCAACTCTTTGAGCGCTCTGGCGGACAGCGTCACCCCCTGCTGTGTGGGTTTTTTGTCAGGACCTTCGTACTTGCGCACGTGGACGAGGTTCTTACCGCTGTAGTAGCTCACAGCTGCGTACACTTCGCCCTCCTGATCCAGCACTGCGAACCAGGGGGTGTGATTAGGTCTTCCTTGCGCGGCCGCTGTGTCGCGTATGCGATGCGTGCTATTAGCTCGCGCAGCGCGTCGGCCGTGAAGTGCACTCGCTTGCTTCTGGTCAGAGACGCCTCTTTCACCTGGCCGTCTTTTGTGTAGCGCGGCCTCCTAGACAGTCTAGCCACGTCCTCCCAGATCTCCAGCGTCAAAGCTCCGTCTAAGCAGAACTCTAACCCGAGAAGACAGGAGAAGGTTTTCTCTGCTTCTTCTCGTCCATCTCGTTCTTTTTCTTGTATTTTTCTCTTCTTAGTAGGCCTTGTTGTTCTGGAACTCACCTTAGAACGTTTCACACCCGCAGGAAGAGTAACACCATCAGCGTGAGCTGAATCAGCAGCAGAACCGATAGCAGGAGCAGCGTCAGCGCTGGTGGTATCCGAGGCCTTGTTGTTGGAACAGAGCAGCCACACGCCGTCGGTGCTGAGTGTAGCGGTAGAAGATGAAGCGCCGCCGCCCTCGTAAGGTGGCGGTGAGGGCAGTCGCCACGGACCGGACGCGCTACCAGTGGAAGTGAGGTCGAAAGGTCGAAGAGGGGAGCCGAAAAACGTACCGCCCACCCCTTTCCCTTCGGGTTCTTCGTACGCCTCGTCGTCAGCGTCGTTCTCTGTCTCACCCTGTTGCTGCTGCTCCTCCTCCTCCTCTTCTTCTCGGTTTAGGGGCTGAGTGTCCGAATAGCTGTAACTCTCAGCGCGAGCGGCGTCGAGGGCGTCGGTCGATGTAGTGGTGGAGGAGAGGGGCTGTGCAACGTGCGGCAGGTCATCAAAGTCATCAACAGTAGTGGGGAGGTAAAAACCCGGTTGCCAGTACTGCGCTGTGCCAGGAGCGTTGTCGTCAGTAGTAGTAGCGGTAGCAGCAGGTGCAGCAGAAGTAGCAGCAGCAGCAGCAGCAGCAGCAGCAGACGCAACAGTAGCAGGCGCAGCAGCCTCAGCAGGCGCAGCGGTAGCAGGCGCAGCGGTAGCAGGTGTAGCAGCAGCAGCCGCAGCAGCCGCAGCACGAGGATCACCAGCAGCAGCAGCAGCAGCAGCAGCAGCAGCAGGCGGGGCGGCAGTAGCAGCGGCAGCGCGCTTAGCAGCAACGTGTACCGTCGCGAGTGTAACAACGTCACTAGCACGACGACTACTACCAGTAGTACTACTACCACTACTACTACTACTAGTACTACTACTACTACTACTGCTACTACTACTACTACTACTGCTGCGAGCGCTCGCTACAGCGGGAGGGTGATAAGACCAAGCGGCTGCGGCGGTAGTCTCATTTTCAGTAGCAAGAGGAGGCACTGACGCTAAACGAGCGCTGTTCCGCGTAGTCTTCTTGTTCTTGAACTTGCTTAGATCCTTGGACGGCGCTAGGTGTTGTCTTTTGCTCATGGTGGTGACTGTAGAGAGCAGCAAAAGAATGAGTGAGTGAATGGAGGTTTCCAGGCCCCTTATATACGCCTTCTCGCTTCTAGAGCTAAGCTACTTACTGACCCTGTTCAGCTGCCGCCGGCTGGCCGGCGGCCATTCACAAAGAGAAACAAAAGACATAAGGCATGACGTTTTCAGCTGGATCCCTTTCCCCCCTTTTGAGAGATCGACTGTCATGAGCTAAGCCACTTACCACCCTGTTCAGCAATTCAACGCGCATTAGCTGTATAAAGGATTAAGCGGTTGCTGCCGCCGACTGACCGGCGGCCATTCACAAAGACATAAGTGTAAGACTTAAGTGTAAGACTTAAGTGTAAGACAAAAAAAAAATCACCACCTCCTGCCGTGGTGAGTAGACCGGGCCGGCCAGGCGGCGGCCGGCTAGTTCAATAGGGAGGGGTGACAGCTGACTAAGGCTGTGCATGAAAAAATCCGATTTTCACCTGACCTCTGACGTTTGTTACAATGAATGTCAGAGAGAGGGAGACGTCCTCAGGTAGGGGGTAGGAGGTAAGGCTATGGATGAGGAAAAAACACCGTTTTCAGCTGGTCTCCACGGATAGCGATGACATACCCCTCGTCATGTAAGCTCTTAAGGAGCGGAGCGGCTGAAAAAGCGTCATGCGGACAGGTCGCTAGACAGCTGGAGTGCTGTTGGAAATGGGATTAAACTCCCTCTGTATAAAAGCTCTGATTTCTGTTGGAAAAAAACCATATCGCCTCTGACCACAGTAACGTCTACTACCACCACCACCGCCACCACCGCCGCCGCCGCCGCCGCCAAGACGAGACGAGATGGCTCAAGCTATTCCACTTTCAAGCTCGCCTTCACCGCCTTGTCCACCTGAAAAAAAGTTAATGCGGCTTGACGACGTGAGACGCGCGAGGCAGACCGATGGGGAGAACAGAGAGGTAGGACAGCGGCGCTTAGCCTATAGCGACGCCTTGCTTCGTCAACTAGGTAAAGAGTTGAGCGGCTCTTGGAGAGAGTTGGGCAGTAGCTTAAAAGTTACCGCCGCCCGTATGGATGCTCTAGTAAAGCGCAGTGTCAAGACACCGGAGGAGCTGTGTACGGCGATGTTCCGAGTCTGGTGGGGTGAAACCCCGCATCGTCATAGATGGGGAGAGCTCGGTCGCGTCTTCACCCGCATTAGACGCGTGGAACTGTTGGCTCAGTGGATGTCCCTTCTCCACAGACAGGGGTTGGATTTCGAAAACCCCGACTCGCGCGCGATGCATAAGCACTTGGGCACCCTCGGCAGACGTCTAGGTAGCAGGTGGAAAGAGGTGGGGGACCATTTAAAATTGTCGCCTGAGAGGTTAGATAAGATCGCTGAAGAATGCGAATACGGAGGAAGTCCCGCTGAGTGGGCCTTCCGAGTGTTGAAAATGTGGCAAGATGAAGCTGACGGTGCCGGCGGTACGCCTTTTGAACTCCTTCGAGTGTTGACTGAGGACATGGGAAAGTTTGACCTCGGCATCGCGATATTACTTGACTTTATCAAGCAAGAAACAACGAGAACGACGGACATGTGAATTGTTGTGTTTTATTTTCATACGTCTTCTTTATTAGTAAGTAAAAAAAAATATTATAACAATTAAGACGCGTGTCCTCTTAAAGTGTCACTTCCTCCAGTCGCAGCTGAGGCCTCATCGAGGCACGTGATAAACTTCTTCTTCTTCTTCTTCCGGTCACGTGATCAATCAGGTCCCTTCCGGTCACGTGATCCTCAATGAGGTCACTCACTTCCGGTTGGCCATTAGGTCATGTGACGTCACTTCCGGTCACGTGACTCATCAGGTCACTTCCGGTCACGTGATCCTAAATTAGGTCATATGACGTTACTTCCGGTCCCCTAAGTAGGTCATATGACGGCACTTCCGGTCCATAAGTAGGTCATATGACGTCACTTCCGGTCACGTGACCAAATGGCGGCCTCTGATTGGCTAACTAGGTCATGTGACGTCACCACTAATCCCCTAAGTAGGTCACTTCCGGTCACGTGACCAAATGGAGGCCTCTGATTGGCTGCATGTCGATTGAGTAATAAACAGTAGTTAACCATAGTCCCGTTCCGATACATACTATACTACTTATATACTATGACAATGATATAAAGTAGACAGGAACTATGTTTACAAATGATGTCTTTGTTTATAAACAATGTAGAAAATAGAATTGCCAAGGCTATGTAACACAATTCAAGTCCCGATTTAAGCCCCGATTTTGCATCTCAGGCCGATCTGGGCATCCGATCTCATATCAAACAGGTTTGATTTTCATTTATCGGATGCTTTGCCATTCAAAGGGTTCTAATCGGCCGATTTATGCACAATAACAGATAGGAAATTTATGTTTGTTTTGACTTGATCAGACTGTAAAGACCTATATGATCGGTTCGTGAGAATGACCCAAAAAATCGGCTAGTGGAGTCCCAGCTATAGGTATATAATTATTGTGGTATATAACTGAGTCAAAATCATGAGAATAGCCCCGATCCGAGTAGAAAATCTGTTAGTGAAGCCTCACCTTTATAGGTCATTTACAACATATAATCAATGCTCAACCCCAAATATGGACGTCATTGACCAAGCCATATTGATCCTGCAGCTGTCCGCAGAATGTGCATCTTAACATTGAAAATGACATAGGTCTGTCCTAATGACATTAGTTGTTCGCTCGTGGAAACCATTTATTACTACTCAAGTACCCTTTGTGAGAGGTCGATTATGTAACGGACGACGCCAATTTGTATTATCTCAACTGTATTTATGTGACTATCTTCTATCAATCCTTCTTGGCTGTATTACGAAGAGCATCTGTTTTGTTATGACTTATAGCCAATAAAAATTTACAAACTTCAAACTTCAACTTCAAACATTAAAGGACAGATGTCGCTAAAAGATGACACTTGTCACCATAATGCACCAATGCTTCCCTGGCAAGTAACTCGACGGTGCTGCATTGGTGCATTATGCCGACCCTTCAGGAGTGTCTCAACCATATATGGTCGACATGATGTTTGAATGCAGCCCTGGCGAGTTACTCACCAGGGCTGCATTCATGCATCATGACGACCAAGGCATGATGCATTAAGGCACTATGCCATCCTTAAAGGGTTAACATTGAAAGGATAGAGTTCTGTCCTAATGACATGGCATTTGTTAAAGCTACTGTACCACCTCAGATACATAGAAAGTTCAATTTCTGCATATTTGTAAAGAGTCTCCTTGTATTTAGTTTACTGGTAGCATCCCAACATATTTTGTTGTCTTTCAATCATGCCAAATCTAAGGAAATAGATGAGGAAAAATAAAATGCTTCCAGCATTCTATTCAGCAATTAAAGGGGCATTCTCACCACTAACACTTATCACATAGCAGACTAGAGCAGTACTAGAACTGCGAGTGGGATACGCTCAGTGATTATGCCACTTTAATTACATCAACAAGATAGTGCCATCTACGGGATACACCAGGTACTAGTAGACTGTGCTTGTGAGTTAAGTAATGAAAAGCCTCCAAGCTCTTCTCCACTCAGTACTGCCACCTGATGGTTTTTGTCAACACTAAGTAATCAAACCCCTTACAGAATATAAATAGTAGTTGAGATTGGAGTCCTGTCTAACATAATGTTAAGATATTTTTGTCAGAATAAAGGGTAGATTATAAGAGGGAACAGATTATACAATCATCTGAGAATCAAATGAGAAAAAATAGGTTTGGGTGTCTGAGATGGTATGGCAGCTTTGAGAATGGCGCATGTACTCCTCATCAAATCTAGTCATAAGTTGGAGATATATCCGTACTGTAATAAATCAAAATATCAGAGTGGGTTACCATTGAATTTCTATGATAACTTAAGAAATAAATATCCAACATATTATCCAAATGAAACATTCTAAACTATAGTCATGAACCATTGACTGTCTCATCAATAGACTTTGCTGACACTTGCCTCTTGAGGAAACTTACTGAAATGTTTTCAAAATTTGGCCCTGGACCAACACACACCAGGGGAAGTTTGTGAGTTTTTTAAAGATTCTGGGAATGTCCACCAGGTGGGGTTATTGAGTTTCTAAATGTTCTTAGCATCTCTACAGGGTCCCGCCACAAGTTTTTCAGAATGATCCTTAATGTTGTACGATTATTTTGAGAAGCATCATGTCGTGACATGCGGTGAGGGGGTCCAGGCCCTCAAGACTGTATAAGATGTACAAGATATTCTGGTGGGCCATTTTTGAAAAAGATGATTCTATAATTCTTGTGGAGGAATCCTTAATAATTGTCCAACTTATTAAACTGACATATAGAAAAAAACAACAACAACTAAATATGGTGGATCAAAATACAAAGAGAATTTTCTTTTGAAATCTAAAAGATTTGTCAGGTCCATACCCCCATGCCCCCCTCCCCCTCCACCACCCAGATCTGCCATTGCCTGATGATTTTTTTTTGATTTCTACCATTTCTAGAAACCTTATTTTAAAAAAGGGGGAAAAGCCCCTAATGTATGTCCTAAAGGAGGCCCTACCTTCGAAACATCAAAGTAGAGAAAAGCAACACCACCATGATGAAAATATTGCAAAAGAATTCAAAAAGGAATGGGGTGCAGACCGCCAGGATCTCGCCCCTCCCCTGGATCTGGTCTTGCCTGATATATAATGTATTCTGGTTGTCCATTTTGGGGGGAAAAGATCATTTTACAAAATTTGCTGTAAAATCCTTAATAATTGTCTAATTTACGAACCGTAAAAACTGGCACGTACCCAAAAATAAATCTTGAAAATGTGCTAGGGTCAGCCCTTTTTTTAATCTAGGGTCGGGTGGCCTGAAGCACACCTTTTCTTTTGGCCTAAAAAGATTATTCTCTTATTTCCTTTCCTTTACCTCCCATGAGGATGTGAATAAACAAAATTGAAATTGATTTAATAGTTCTACAGTACCTTATTATTCACACGATGGGATGTTCTGTGCCTCATGTCTGTAAAGCTGCTGGTCATACGGTTATTACTTAACAATGCCTTCAAAGTAATTGTCACCAGATGCTGTGCTTCCTTTTCTCACCAATGAATGCCCGCTGGCACCAAACTGCGTCGCTTCACAGTCTACTAGTGATAGTAGCATCAACAGACGTGGAAGATGCATGGGTAGTTAAGTAAATAGCCAATTATCATGATCATCGCAAAGCAACTGTCAAAACATTATCATTTATTCCAAAATTTCCACTTCAAGTTTGATATGTATAGAGTAGTATAGTATGTATCGGAACGGGACTATAGTTAACTACTGTTTATTACTCAATCGACCTGCAGCCAATCAGAAGCCTCCATTTGACCGGAAGTGACGTCACATGCCCATATAAGGGCATACCGGAAGTGACGTCACGTGACCTTGACCTAGTTAGAGGTCAAGGTCATGACGCAGCCAATCAGAGGCTTCCATTTGACCGGAAGTGACGTCACACGTCCATATAAGGGCATACCGGAAGACGTGACCTACTTAGGCTCAGCCAATCAGAAGCCGGCATTCTGGTAACTAGGGTAACGTGACCTACTTAGGGTTTGTTTGTAAACAACACCACGTGGCTCTCTTGTTTGTAAACAACACCACGTGACACGTGACTGTTTGTACACAAACAATTCGACTTAGTCTGACATTTTCAGCTGTCGCATGCTGACCTGCTGCTATCATAAGAGAAACAAAAGCCCTAATCACGCTTTTCAGCTGGATCCTTCCACCCACCAGACATGGATCCAGATGGGAGGGTGGTTTAAAATTAATCCGTGTACCGACTGTCATACAATAGTGTAATTAGTTGAACACGTGTTACCTGTATAAAGGATTAGCAGGTCATGGGCTTAGAGTGTGTATAGAAAAACAACTACAGGTAGCGTGAACAAAGCGACCCCCTCCCTTTCTGTCACTCTGTCTGTGACTAGAGGGCGCGCGTGTGGTAAGCGGCTTAAATCTAAAGAAAAAAAATCACCCTCTCCTGTCGTCAGCAGTCAGCTGGCCGGCGGCTGGAAAATGCGATTAGAGGGATGATGAGCGCGGTTTTTTATATTCAATATATTAGAAGTGTGCTTTGTTGCTTATATAGTTCATTATGCGTTTAAAATGTTCGCGAGTATCGTAGAAATGTACAAAAATCCTATTGTGGCGCCATCTGACGAAAAGAGCGGAGAACTATACTAGGGTATGGCGAGCTAGACTAGAGCATGTAATCACCAGGCGGCAGAGTGGTCAAAAGACAATCTCGTAGTAGTAGGTCTACTTGGATCTTGAGTAGCCACCCTTGTGGTTGCAATTACCTAGACTAGTTGACCCTGCCAGCCTGGTCAAGTGAAATTAGTAAGGAGACCGCACATTAACGCGCTCCACAGTCTTTAGACAGTTAAGACTATAGTACCGTAGATTCTACTGTGTACTCACACTAACTATTTACAGTGCTACATATTCATACCCGTGTTCTAAGTGTTTTTTTAGAAAAAAGCGATCTACTCACCCATTTTTTTTAGACAAACTCCTATTAGCAGGTAACCCCTGTATAAACCATACTGCAAAGATCTGCTACTTCGAGCGTCTGCCTCGTGACTGATAGTGTACAACAAGACGAAGTGGGCAGAGGTGAAGTACTGTTCCAAGAAAAATTGAGGCTCTTTATATAGCTGAGAGAGCGGCTAATCCGGATGTTCTAAGCTTGTTTTCACCTAGAGCCCCACCCTCTTCCAGAGAGGAATCAAATTGCTTTTCACCTGGACCCTTCCACCCCTCATCCATCAGCATGAAAAGAGGGATAACAAGTGTAACGTGCGCTACATGTATATGGGATTATAGCTGGTGAAGAGATAAAGCCAGGTCAACTGTGTATACAAAGACTACAGGAGGTGATTAACGACAGGTGTGACGCGCCAGCCCGTGGACGGATTATCTTCTAAGCTGACGCTTATTCAACTAGCCAGCTGCCGTCCGCTCCACTCACCACGGCAAGAGGAGGTGCTTTTGTTTTACACTTAAGTCGCTTACCACATGTACTCGTCTCTACCTCACAGACAGACACCCTCTCGCTTGCTTCACGACCCCTGTAGCTTTTTTTGTATACACACTCTAATCTCATAACCCCCTGATCCGTTATACAGGTAACGGGTATTCTCTTTTAAATAGCTGCCAGTCAGCCTGCGGCAGCTGAAAACGACGGTAAGTAGCTTAGCTCTAGAAGCAAGAAGGCGTATATAAGGAGGCTGACACGTGTATAGGCGCCTTATAAGTCGGCAGGGGGTAAATACTAGTGAAAAAGGAAGGCAGGTGTGCAGGTAGCTTTCTAACAGACACGTGTGTGCACTAAGCTGCTTAAGTCTAAACCCACCTGCAGTAGTCAGGTAGCATGTGAAAACTTACTTAACAGATCTCTTAATTGAGTAGAGACTCTGTACTGAGAGAGTCTTTTCAGCCGTTTAAGAGGATTATCTAGGACAGGGTACATAAGGAGTGAAACGACGCTCTCACCCATCACACTTTCTCGACCCGCCCTTCATCATCGTAGCATCGTCCACTCTACGCTCGCTCAGAATGTTATGATGGTTAGTTCTGCTATTTTCAGCTACTTTTCTTATCGAAGTGTTGACGCTACAGAGCATCGAAACTCTCTCCAAATGAGTCCAAGAAAGAAAAAGCAACTTCCACTTGAAGCAGGAAGAGAAACAGTGCCCTATGATGCATGTGAGGTAAAGAAACATTGGAAGGACGTCACCAAGGAGCAATGGATAGAAGCATGCTTCAACTTCATCGGAACGGAAGTAGTTTCATTTGGACAGAGGGAGAAGATTTTGTTGGAGCTATTTTTCTTAGCTCCGTATACTTGGCCTGACTGTGGTGAAATTCCTTCAGGTATTTGTTCAGTCTTCGCCATAGAAGTTATCAGGTCTTTGAAGGAGCTTCGATATATGCAAGGCACTCACGAGGAGATTGTTCAGAAAATGACGGAATTCGAAACAGGAGAAGACACAATATGGTGCGAGGAGACGACATATACGGACGATGATCTGGAGTACATCATTTGTAGCCCGTTGGAACATTATGTTAAAGACTTTGAGGACATGCTAGACAGCACTGAGATGAACCCGAAAGAGAGATCCCTTACTGCACAGAAAGAGGCCAAAGCTGTGTTGGAAAAGCTCAAGTTTGGTCAAGGATTCACTCTTCAAAGCAGCTGTGTGAGTGTGATAAAAGGCCTTGTGTTGAAACATCCAGACATGAAGTTTTCGCGTGCTGTCGACACACTTCCTTTGCCTGAACTGATGATGAACATGATCGATCCCATCGTACCAACATGTTTCGACTCTGCCAATTGTCCCATGTATAAAATGGTTTCAAGTTTTGCCCGTGGCCGATGGCTAAACGATCCACTGAAGTCAGAAAACCTCCTTGATTTAATCAACTGACTAAATGTATTTTCTCATACTAGTATTAGTAGCATTAGTAATAGCAGCTACTCAGTCTCGTGCAGCACAAGCAGCAGCATCTGTCAGCAGCATCCGTGACATCGTCAGCAGCAGCAGCAGCTGCACGAGCAGCACAAGCAGCAGCATCTGTCAACAGCATCCGTGACATCGTCAGCAACTGCAGCAGCTGCACGAGCAGCACAAGCAGCAGCAGCTGTCAGCAGCTGCAGCAGCTGCACGAGCAGCACAAGCAGCAGCACCAACAGCAGCAGCAACAGCAAATCAGCAGCAGCAGCAGCAGCAGCAGCAGCAGCAGCGGCGGTGTGGACCACTAAATTCGAGATGGCGACATGTCTGTTTCTTAGAATCGACATTCGACATGAGGCCTAGTGACATTTGACATGAAGCTTGAAAAACATAGTGACAGGTGACATGAGCAATTCTTAAAATCGACATGAGATATGAGCATAATTAAGCGACATCGACATGTGCCATGGCTATTTTTTTTTAAGACAAACGCCATAGACTCCTCATTCAAACCCCCACTAGTAGTGCTCTATAAGCGCAAGCTTTGCCTTAAGAGAGCTGTGGCTGTGAACCCTCTCCTCCCCCCGTACACACAGGTAAATATCAGAGTCAGCCAATGTCGCCAATACTACTCTCATACAAGGGTCAGGCACTGCTGGACTATAATAGATGGGTCAAGGACCATTCTACTGAGGGTCAGGCTAGGCTGGACATTCAATAACAGGCTGGACTTTGGCAAACTTGCTTGAAAGTCTGGCCAGCAAGAGTCCGTTGAAGGACTATACGGTAAAAAGGCTGCTGTTACAGTCAAGATACTCATATTTCAAGCCCAGAAAACTGTAATTAGCTTTCCAAGTTGTTTATTTAACAATATCCTGGCCTAGCAAGAAGCTGTCAGATGACATCTAAGAAAAATGGGGCTGTTAATTGATCAAGAGAGCTACATTGTTACAGAGTCCTATTCCTCTTTTGAGGTGGGACCAAATTTGAAAAAAGAATAAACTCAAAAAAAAAGCCTTAAGATTGAAACAGTTGTAGATGACAAATTTAATGAGGAAGTCGTATTAATTAGTTTACAAATAGCCGCTGCACGAGCAGCACAAGCAGCTCGTGCAGCTGCTGCAGCTGACACTAGTGTCAGCTGCTGCTTGTGCTGCTCGTGCAGCGGCTATTTGTAAACTAATTAATACGACTTCCTCATTAAATTTGTCATCTACAACTGTTTCAATCTTAAGGCTTTTTTTTTGAGTTTATTCTTTTTTCAACTTTGGTCCCACCTCAAAAGAGGAATAGGACTCTGTAACAATGTAGCTCTCTTGATCAATTAACAGCCCCATTTTTCTTAGATGTCATCTGACAGCTTCTTGCTAGGCCAGGATATTGTTAAATAAACAACTTGGAAAGCTAATTACAGTTTTCTGGGCTTGAAATATGAGTATCTTGACTGTAACAGCAGCCTTTTTACCGTATAGTCCTTCAACGGACTCTTGCTGGCCAGACTTTCAAGCAAGTTTGCCAAAGTCCAGCCTGTTATTGAATGTCCAGCCTAGCCTGACCCTCAGTAGAATGGTCCTTGACCCATCTATTATAGTCCAGCAGTGCCTGACCCTTGTATGAGAGTAGTATTGGCGACATTGGCTGACTCTGATATTTACCTGTGTGTACGGGGGGAGGAGAGGGTTCACAGCCACAGCTCTCTTAAGGCAAAGCTTGCGCTTATAGAGCACTACTAGTGGGGGTTTGAATGAGGAGTCTATGGCGTTTGTCTTAAAAAAAAATAGCCATGGCACATGTCGATGTCGCTTAATTATGCTCATATCTCATGTCGATTTTAAGAATTGCTCATGTCACCTGTCACTATGTTTTTCAAGCTTCATGTCAAATGTCACTAGGCCTCATGTCGAATGTCGATTCTAAGAAACAGACATGTCGCCATCTCGAATTTAGTGGTCCACACCGCCGCTGCTGCTGCTGCTGCTGCTGCTGCTGCTGCTGATTTGCTGTTGCTGCTGCTGTTGGTGCTGCTGCTTGTGCTGCTCGTGCAGCTGCTGCAGCTGCTGACAGCTGCTGCTGCTTGTGCTGCTCGTGCAGCTGCTGCAGTTGCTGACGATGTCACGGATGCTGTTGACAGATGCTGCTGCTTGTGCTGCTCGTGCAGCTGCTGCTGCTGCTGACGATGTCACGGATGCTGCTGACAGATGCTGCTGCTTGTGCTGCACGAGACTGAGTAGCTGCTATTACTAATGCTACTAATACTAGTATGAGAAAATACATTTAGTCAGTTGATTAAATCAAGGAGGTTTTCTGACTTCAGTGGATCGTTTAGCCATCGGCCACGGGCAAAACTTGAAACCATTTTATACATGGGACAATTGGCAGAGTCGAAACATGTTGGTACGATGGGATCGATCATGTTCATCATCAGTTCAGGCAAAGGAAGTGTGTCGACAGCACGCGAAAACTTCATGTCTGGATGTTTCAACACAAGGCCTTTTATCACACTCACACAGCTGCTTTGAAGAGTGAATCCTTGACCAAACTTGAGCTTTTCCAACACAGCTTTGGCCTCTTTCTGTGCAGTAAGGGATCTCTCTTTCGGGTTCATCTCAGTGCTGTCTAGCATGTCCTCAAAGTCTTTAACATAATGTTCCAACGGGCTACAAATGATGTACTCCAGATCATCGTCCGTATATGTCGTCTCCTCGCACCATATTGTGTCTTCTCCTGTTTCGAATTCCGTCATTTTCTGAACAATCTCCTCGTGAGTGCCTTGCATATATCGAAGCTCCTTCAAAGACCTGATAACTTCTATGGCGAAGACTGAACAAATACCTGAAGGAATTTCACCACAGTCAGGCCAAGTATACGGAGCTAAGAAAAATAGCTCCAACAAAATCTTCTCCCTCTGTCCAAATGAAACTACTTCCGTTCCGATGAAGTTGAAGCATGCTTCTATCCATTGCTCCTTGGTGACGTCCTTCCAATGTTTCTTTACCTCACATGCATCATAGGGCACTGTTTCTCTTCCTGCTTCAAGTGGAAGTTGCTTTTTCTTTCTTGGACTCATTTGGAGAGAGTTTCGATGCTCTGTAGCGTCAACACTTCGATAAGAAAAGTAGCTGAAAATAGCAGAACTAACCATCATAACATTCTGAGCGAGCGTAGAGTGGACGATGCTACGATGATGAAGGGCGGGTCGAGAAAGTGTGATGGGTGAGAGCGTCGTTTCACTCCTTATGTACCCTGTCCTAGATAATCCTCTTAAACGGCTGAAAAGACTCTCTCAGTACAGAGTCTCTACTCAATTAAGAGATCTGTTAAGTAAGTTTTCACATGCTACCTGACTACTGCAGGTGGGTTTAGACTTAAGCAGCTTAGTGCACACACGTGTCTGTTAGAAAGCTACCTGCACACCTGCCTTCCTTTTTCACTAGTATTTACCCCCTGCCGACTTATAAGGCGCCTATACACGTGTCAGCCTCCTTATATACGCCTTCTTGCTTCTAGAGCTAAGCTACTTACCGTCGTTTTCAGCTGCCGCAGGCTGACTGGCAGCTATTTAAAAGAGAATACCCGTTACCTGTATAACGGATCAGGGGGTTATGAGATTAGAGTGTGTATACAAAAAAAGCTACAGGGGTCGTGAAGCAAGCGAGAGGGTGTCTGTCTGTGAGGTAGAGACGAGTACATGTGGTAAGCGACTTAAGTGTAAAACAAAAGCACCTACTCTTGCCGTGGTGAGTGGAGCGGACGGCAGCTGGCTAGTTGAATAAGCGTCAGCTTAGAAGATAATCCGTCCACGGGCTGGCGCGTCACACCTGTCGTTAATCACCTCCTGTAGTCTTTGTATACACAGTTGACCTGGCTTTATCTCTTCACCAGCTATAATCCCATATACATGTAGCGCACGTTACACTTGTTATCCCTCTTTTCATGCTGATGGATGAGGGGTGGAAGGGTCCAGGTGAAAAGCAATTTGATTCCTCTCTGGAAGAGGGTGGGGCTCTAGGTGAAAACAAGCTTAGAACATCCGGATTAGCCGCTCTCTCAGCTATATAAAGAGCCTCAATTTTTCTTGGAACAGTACTTCACCTCTGCCCACTTCGTCTTGTTGTACACTATCAGTCACGAGGCAGACGCTCGAAGTAGCAGATCTTTGCAGTATGGTTTATACAGGGGTTACCTGCTAATAGGAGTTTGTCTAAAAAAAATGGGTGAGTAGATCGCTTTTTTCTAAAAAAAACACTTAGAACACGGGTATGAATATGTAGCACTGTAAATAGTTAGTGTGAGTACACAGTAGAATCTACGGTACTATAGTCTTAACTGTCTAAAGACTGTGGAGCGCGTTAATGTGCGGTCTCCTTACTAATTTCACTTGACCAGGCTGGCAGGGTCAACTAGTCTAGGTAATTGCAACCACAAGGGTGGCTACTCAAGATCCAAGTAGACCTACTACTACGAGATTGTCTTTTGACCACTCTGCCGCCTGGTGATTACATGCTCTAGTCTAGCTCGCCATACCCTAGTATAGTTCTCCGCTCTTTTCGTCAGATGGCGCCACAATAGGATTTTTGTACATTTCTACGATACTCGCGAACATTTTAAACGCATAATGAACTATATAAGCAACAAAGCACACTTCTAATATATTGAATATAAAAAACCGCGCTCATCATCCCTCTAATCGCATTTTCCAGCCGCCGGCCAGCTGACTGCTGACGACAGGAGAGGGTGATTTTTTTTCTTTAGATTTAAGCCGCTTACCACACGCGCGCCCTCTAGTCACAGACAGAGTGACAGAAAGGGAGGGGGTCGCTTTGTTCACGCTACCTGTAGTTGTTTTTCTATACACACTCTAAGCCCATGACCTGCTAATCCTTTATACAGGTAACACGTGTTCAACTAATTACACTATTGTATGACAGTCGGTACACGGATTAATTTTAAACCACCCTCCCATCTGGATCCATGTCTGGTGGGTGGAAGGATCCAGCTGAAAAGCGTGATTAGGGCTTTTGTTTCTCTTATGATAGCAGCAGGTCAGCATGCGACAGCTGAAAATGTCAGACTAAGTCGAATTGTTTGTGTACAAACAGTCACGTGTCACGTGGTGTTGTTTACAAACAAGAGAGCCACGTGGTGTTGTTTACAAACAAACCCTAAGTAGGTCACGTTACCCTAGTTACCAGAATGCCGGCTTCTGATTGGCTGAGCCTAAGTAGGTCACGTCTTCCGGTATGCCCTTATATGGACGTGTGACGTCACTTCCGGTCAAATGGAAGCCTCTGATTGGCTGCGTCATGACCTTGACCTCTAACTAGGTCAAGGTCACGTGACGTCACTTCCGGTATGCCCTTATATGGGCATGTGACGTCACTTCCGGTCAAATGGAGGCTTCTGATTGGCTGCAGGTCGATTGAGTAATAAACAGTAGTTAACTATAGTCCCGTTCCGATACATACTATACTACTGTATAGGCTTGATATTAAAACAAGATTGATATGCTTTCTCGGCTGCTTTGCTGGACGTATCAATAGCATTCATACATAATTTGGGACTTGGAGACTTAATATCAAATTTTATATAGTGTAACATGAGGAAAATCAATAAAGGCTGACATGGAAAAGCGTATATATGGGCCCACTGTAGTGGGAATTAATGCATTATTCACGCATTTTTAAGAGGTGCATGGCCATCATGATTGTTATATTGACTCTTCACATGATTTATATTGCTGAGCATGTATATAATGCAGGCATTTTATGTTTGTTATGCACATCATGACACGTTTATTGTCATGGGGCATACATACATGAGCATCGGCACTTCCTGATAACCATAATACAATGGCCTATTCATATCCCCATACAATATAGTGCTACCCTCTCATACTCTCGTTATAATGACAAATTCGTTGTTAGGCCGCATGAATAAACTATCAGCTTTGCTGACACTTTTGGGAAAAAGAGGTGCGGGAGGGAGGCTTTTATCTTATTTGTATGATGTTCCGATTGTATGCCATGGGGAAAGTCTTTTATATCTATTCCGGTTTAATACATTTTGTATAATTTGGATAGGTTAAAAACATTGAGATTACCATCAGAGTAAAATGCTTTTAAACCTAGTTTCCACATCAAATATTGGTTGAGATCCTTATGGGAAATTGAAAGAACACAAACGGAAGAAATTGAGTGTGTGAGTGAACTCACAGATGACTCAGGGTAAGCTAGGTCTATGGCTTAATATGTACAGGTAGATATGGTACTCTGTAATAATTAATTCTGGCATCAGAAACAATCTCCTAGTTAAAAGGAAGCATGCGTCTTACATGTATATTATTCCATTTCAGGCGAGCAGTTGGGTGTGGGTGAGCAGTTGGGTGTGGGTGAGCAGTTGGGTGTGGGTGAGCAGTTGGGTGTGGGTGAGCAGTTGGGTGTGGGTGAGCAGGTGGGTGTGGGCGAGCAGATGGGTGTGGGCGAGCAGTTGGGTGTGGGCGTGCAGGTGGGTGTGGGTGAGCAGTTGGGTGTGGGTGAGCAGGTGGGTGTGGGCGAGCAGATGGGTGTGGGCGAGCAGTTGGGTGTGGGCGTGCAGGTGGGTGTGGGCGAGCAGTTGGGTGTGGGCGAGCAGTTGGGTGTGGGCGAGCAGTTGGGTGTGGGCGAGCAGGTGGGTGTGGGCGAGCAGGTGGGTGTGGGCTAGCAGGTGGGTGTGGGCGAGCAGGTGGGTGTGGGCGAGCAGATGGGTGTGGGCAAGCAGTTGGGTGTGGGCGTGCAGGTGGGTGTGGGCGAGCAGTTGGGTGTGGGTGAGCAGTTGGGTGTGGGTGAGCAGTTGGGTGTGGGCGAGCATATGGGTGTGGGCGAGCATATGGGTGTGGGCGAGCAGTTGGGTGTGGGCGAGCAGGTGGGTGTGGGCGAGCAGTTGGGTGTGGGTGAGAAGGTGGGTGTGGGCGAGCATATGGGTGTGGGCGAGCAGTTGGGTGTGGGCGTGCAGGTGGGTGTGGGCGAGCAGTTGGGTGTGGGTGAGAAGGTGGGTGTGGGCGAGCAGATGGGTGTGGGCAAGCAGTTGGGTGTGGGCGAGCATATGGGTGTGGGCGAGCAGTTGGGTGTGGGCGTGCAGGTGGGTGTGGGCGAGCAGGTGGGTGTAGGCAAGCAGGTGGGTGTGAGCAACAGCGCCCGGCTGCAGGAATCTGCCACCACCTATCCCCATCAGAGGACGAGTGGGTTAGACCCTAAACGGCAACAATATGGGTAATAGAGTTTTGCCCTGGACGTGTTGAGCGTGTGAGTGACCTCACAGATGACTCCCTTATAATCATTCATTGGTCAATTCTGGCATCAGAGATGAATTCCTTGTTAAAAAGTACCCTCAAGTCATGTGTCATACATTTAAGTTATTCCCTTTCAGGCCAGCAGGTGGGTGTGGGAGAGCAGGTGGGTGTTGGTATGCAGGTGGATGTGGGCGACAGTTGCAGGCTGCGGGCATGTACCGCCTTCTGTCCCTATCAAAAAGCGTGTGCCCCTGTATGGATGGTACAATTTCGCTCTGCACACATTGAGATCTAGCGCAATACGAGAAGTACCAGTTGCGCCACTCTTTGTTTGTTCGTACCTAAAAATAAAGCCTTGGAGTCTATGGTCGCCCGGGAGTGGGGATAAAGTAACCAAAGATAGAAAAAAATTGTTAAAGATCGCAGGCAAATTTAAGATATAAAGAGGGGGTTCCTGGGAAAATTTTTGAAAGAATGATTTGTCCCCCGATCTTAGCTATCTGTCTGATTTGTCTCCTCATGTCTATGTCCAATAGGAACTGAATGACAAAGATTCTCCCATGTCCCAAAAATCAATGTAGATGGCATTTGTGTTTATTTTTTTATTTGAAGCCATTAAATGAAGGAAAAATAGCTTTTTCTTAGCCCATTGAATACAGCCACATTGTATTCAATGGGGGGGGGGGGGCATTGAATACGCCCTTCGACTGCTTAAGCATAGGAGATCTTGTATTTCCAAAAAATAAATAGACAAAGGTGCACGAGTTTCAGTCTGTTGACTGGGTTATTTCATGAGTTGACCTTGGGCCATATTTCACGAGGCTGTAGGCCGAGTGAAATGCGGCCCGAGGGTCAACAAGTGAAATAACCCAGTCAACAGACTGAAATGAGTGTACCTTTGTCTTTATTTTTTATCTTTTTCGATTCAAAGTACCAAAAATATGGAGTGTGTGAGTGGCCTCACAGATGACTCAGGGTAATCTGTCAATTCTGGCATCAGAAATGAATTCGAATGAGTGATCTAATTTGAGTACAATACGTTATTTCTCATTTCTGACGGCAGAATCGTAATCACCAGAAAAAGCTACCCTAATTTCATATATTGGAAGTCATATATAATTGAATTCCAGGTGGTGGATGTAGGTGAGCAGGTGGCTGTGGGAAAGCAGGTGTCTGGGGGCGAGCAGGTGGCTGTCAGCGTCAGCACCCAGCAGCGCGTAACCGCTGTTTTACGTCTCGGCCAAAAAGCAAGGCGATCGGAGCGTCAGCAGCGACACCATCGCCGTTTCCGTTTCGCCGTGTCGGTCGGCTGCGGGGCGGCGTGTGCTAAGCGTCCATGCCTTTGCCGTCCATCCCCTGTCCCCCCGCCCCTGGTGTACAACTGCTATCTGTATCATAACCGCTATCTGTTAACATATAGATATAGAGTGGATGTGACTTGTTGCATAGGTCCTGGCGGTAGAATGTGCCCAGTTTTTGCCCGCTTTGGGGGTAGAGAGAGAGAAATACGGGCAAATTCGCTCAAAATGTCATTTCTATCTTCTGCTGAAAACGCTTATGCCTTGAAGTCTATGGGTGTCCAAAGCGGGTGGTAGCTTTTTTTTAGTACATTCCCATAATAGCGAAAGAGAGAAATAAGTTCGTGAAGATCGCAGTTCAATATCTTTGAGAAAAATTGAGATTTTTAGAATTTTTTTTGAGGAAAATGCTGTCCCCTGATCTTGCCTATCTCATGTTTTTTTCCGCATTTCTCTATCTTGAATGATAACCGAAATACAACGATTCTCCTATGTCACAAAATTGTCTTAAAATGCAAAATTGGTAGGTGTATATTACTCAGGGTTAATTAAACCCTGAGTCAATTATGGTAGGGGGGAGCCTTAATAGGCTAAAATGGCTTCTTTCTACGCCGTTCAAATGTTAACAAACAACCGTTTTGATGACCTCACAGGGTCGTGTAATAAGGCCATGGGTTATTTAACAGGGGGTGTGTAATACGGACCTCTTGGGTTAAGTCAATGGGACTGCTGTATTCCATAAAATATAAAGCACCATTAACCACCTACGTTTGTGGATAAAAATAATATTTAGATCCAACTACATATGTTAAGGATCTTTCGGTCCTACTCCATTCCCCAGACTGGGGGCCGGTCAGTATACTACAAACAGGGGGTAGCCCATTTGGCTAACCTTGCACTCTGCTCGTAATGGTCAAAACAGCTCATTTGCATATCCTTTTACACTTTTTGTTCATAGGAAATGTACTAAAGCAGAGCAGAGCTGTCACAGGAGGGTGGTCTGATGCATAGGACGCCCATGTAGATTGTGCGCCCAGGCCGGTGACGGTTTATGTAGTTTAATATCCCATTGACTTTGCAGAGGAGACTTACTCAAGTTTCAGTTTTTCATAAGTTAGAGAGATAGTTTAACGTCCGGAGGGCACACTGCTTCCAGACTGCCATTAGGTTAACTTTTTCACAAGTGATGGTAGGCCGAAGGCCTACCCAGAGTGATCATATCCAGGATGATCGAGTCTATGAAATGAGCCAAAAGATAGAAATCCCGCTCCTACACATTTACCAAAGCAAGGGTTCTTTAACCTCCGACACCACATAGACATGGTGTGAGAGGGACAGGCCTTTAATATGCTGGAAGCGCAGATGTAGTCGGGAAGCAATGAAAACTCCAGGCTCATACAACTGTGTGCCATCAGTCTGGAGTAATACATCCAGAACGTGCCAAACTGCGCGTCATCAAAAGATGGCTACTCCCAGTCTCTAGTATACTCCCGGTCTCACAGTCTACTCCATTGCTCTCAGTGTTACATTTAGTTCCTCTACCTCTCACTGGGTGTCACTAGTGTGCCTCAGTAGGAGGCTGTGAATGGTGCCCTGTGCCTTGTCATACAGAGCATGGACAACCAGTTACGCTTCAATTTTCCACAAGATGTCCTCCATCTTGGTTATGCCCTCTGGGTTACCATCTTGGAAAAATCCATAACCTTAAAGCGAAATGGCATTTCCGCTGCTATGACCATGGAGGGGGAGGGGCCTCTGAGTCAACTACCGTAAATCCCAGTGTACTACCCGCAGGTTGTACTCAGCTTTCATTTGATACCAGACATGCCTATATAGGGCTCGGGTTATATGAGGGTTTTTTATCACCTTGCAACAGTACTAAAATTGAAATTTTCAGATCCGAAAACGGGTTATAGGATTCTCCCCAGTTTGGGGTGCAGGTTATATGCAAGAAGTGGGTAGTACGCAGGAATTTACGGTATATATGCTCTACATTGAGGAGTACAACTAGTCTGAGTTCTGTTGTGGAGATGAGTTTATTACATATTATGATAATGTGGAGCTGCATGTAACAATGAGACAACCAGCCCAACCTTATTATATCATTTTCATCATTTTCAAGAAAAAAAAGTATATCTTCCCAACCTAGAGGCAGGATATGATGAACTATAAAGACCATTTTCCAAACTAATTTTACCTAAGTTTATTCATGTACCACCAGTTAATGTGTTCTTACTCCTGTATTATAAAGTCTTGCAAGTTAGTGGAAGATGTTAAGATGATATGTTTGTATACATGTAACAGGTGATTGTAAAATGGATTAAAGTTAAAAGAGTTTTTACATATCACAGATTGCAGAAAGTACATAATTGTAAAACACTTTCTAACATTTTTAATCCTATCATTTCCCTAATGGAAATATTCATCAACATTTTAGATATAATTATTATACCTAACACTCTCTTGATCACAGATACTGTAGAAAAGTCTAATTGCATAGTAATTCCCAGAGATGTGATAATCAATTCTTGAAGAAAATTGTATTTAGGTGTGTGTAAAAGGACTAGGATAATGTGATATGAAATTTTTCCATCTTTATTTTCTGACAGAATATAACAGAACTGCATACATTTTGAGATGGCATAGCATATTAAATCTAGACAATGCATTTTATAAAAATTATAGTTTTCTCAACATAATATCCCTTTACAGGGCCATATTTTACTCACCTTTTTTGGATAATATATTTTCAAAAGTGGTCATACAGTCAAATATTCTCACTTCCACAATCCTAACATGCCACCAGGTAGAGGCAGAATAGGTTTCTCAATAACCGTTAAGATGATAATATGAAAGGTGAAGTGAACTCAGCAAACTTTCTTTTTCCTACAAAGACATGGTGCTTATATTCCGTAGAACTTCTCTATAATAATAATAATAATATATAATGTGCGCGTATATCAATACAAAGGCAATGTTTAGTCATTAATGGCAATAACGGAGGACTAGAGACACTGTGTCACGGCAGGTCATGTTTTGTCCGAGGGGGACACTTCGGTTACAATATCCACACTGATCACTTTCTGCGGAGGTAAATGTTCCTCGCTGGCTACACTACTGTCAGCATCATCAACACCCCCTGGGAAGAGTAAGCTGTTAGCCGGGGCCTCAGCTTTGGTTCCCTCCCCTACTAGTTCATCTTTAGTGGCATCTCCAGAACCATTGTTGGAGGTCTCTGGGCTGTTTTCCTCAGTATCAAACTGCTGCTGCATAGTCTCATTATCCTGTACGTCCCCACTGTCCACCACAACGGCCGGCATCACCGGCTCCGCAAACTTACCGTTCTCAGCGGTTACATTGTCTAGTTTTCCTGCATTCTCATCCTCCTCCTTATTATCAGTTATAAAGAAGGGGTCTTTGGTTGCAGCATCCTCTGGGGGAGGAGGAGGAGGAGGAGAGGAGTCCTCGGGGGAGACTTGGTCAGCAAAGCGTACATGGGGCTTTCTGACGCGAGCTGACGCGACACGTTTGGGCTTGACAACAAGGCTTGGCTTAAGTGTCTCCACTTCAATTTCAGCAGGTGTTTCTTTCATTACTCCCTCTGCAGCATCACTAGGAGTATCAAGTATCTCAGCAGTGGGCTCAGGCTCTGGCTGACTAAGCACGGTAAGCTCTGGTACCATAACTGGCGCGTTCGGTGTTTCCAAGCTTGGTTCCCTTGGGGTTTCCAAGCTGGGTTCCCTTGGTGTTTCCAAGCTGGGTTCTCTTGGGGTTTCCAGAGTAGGGGAGGTTGGAGGTGAGGGGCGCGGAGAAACGGCAGGGGATGGAGACGGCCCCTGCATGCGACTCCCCAGCTCATCCTCGCTGCCAGTCGACATGACCTCTAGCGTCTCACCGTTCTGCTCCTCGGTTACTGAGACTACTGGTGACACCCTCCCCAGGGGTTCCTCCACCAGCTCCCCATCATCCAGGCTCTCTTGCTGCATCTGATACGAGACATCGCGAGCGGTCAGCTGTCGCCGACCACCAACTGATGATTTCGGACGCATCATGGCCCGTGGTGTGTTGGCTGGGGTTAGCTGAGGGGCTGAGCTGCTCATGGGAACTGACATGGCAGGGGCCGGGGGTGAAGGGCCAGACATGGGGCTGGCTGAAGAGCTGTAGATGCTGCGTCCAAGCACTATAACCGAACCAGTCTGTCCACTGGACGAAGGCCGGTTCACCGATTGTCGCCCCTGGCCAGACGTTCCTCGTGCTATCTTCGGAGGAGATCCGATGAAGCCAACGCCTGGAGGCGACAAGAGTGAAAATTCAGTTAGAACATAGTCTATTAAAGCAGCTATAATGATCTTTCAGTCGCATGTGACCTTAGAATAACTGAAGAGCATAAGACAAAAGCATAAAACTAATACCATATCAAAATGGGAATAGGAAAGAACCTTTTAACTCAGGACATGAAACATAACTACTAGAACTAAAGTATTTACAGGAATGTGAAAGTCTACAAGAGTAGTGTGAGAGTAAGAATCTTCTACATCTACACTTAACTAGATTTAGAAATAAATATTACATAAATGTACATTATAACATAAAGGTGAATTGAGAGGGCACATTGAACTTATGGTAAAACACAGGACAACAAAGTATTAGCAATATCTTGAAGGATATCTATAGGTTAAGAATTTTTGACAAACTTGATTAGTGGTCAATTCTAAATGAGATTAGGTCCTCAGGGCTGGTTGGCCAATGCTTTTTAAGCATGTTTATAGACTTAAGTAAAGCTTTGGATACAAGGTATCATTTAATTTATATATGAAACTTGGAAGGTATCATCAAACAAGAACCTTTATTTGTAATGGCTGAACATTCTCCACACAGAATCATTATTATAAGCCTATTGCCCTAATGAGCAAACTATTTGGAGTTACCCAGGGTTCTATGGTTGGACTTTGGTTACTTTAAGGTTGATCGCTACTCATTGAATATGGACTACTGCGCAGCTCTCTGCGCATATAGCTTAAACCTGTCAGAATGAGCTAATATTGGAAAACTGTATACATATACATAGACTCTAAGTCATATTCAAATTTTGGACAATTCCGAGCAAAATTGAGCATTTTATTGCACTTTAAAAATTTGTTATATTTGGAGCAAGTGATATTTGCTATTTTTAACATGAGTTAGAATATTGGAATTATTTACCAATAAATCATTATCGAGATTGATATAGATCTCATCACTGTGCTTCAAACAACTAAGGGTATAAAATGTGCACATTTTTTGCCCCGATACTTGGCCTTTAACCCATTATTTGGGCCTTTAAATATGAGATTTAGACAGTTTCTGTCATATTTTTTAACTTTAAAGGCCCAAAACCCTAAAATTATGCAGGGGACCACCTATCAAAATTACTTTTTTATGTTAGCAAATGATCTGAACAATCTTTTGAGAAAATAAAAAAAAAAGTTCATGGATTTTTTTCAATGATATTTAGATATTGCTGAAAAATTATGCAGCCAATTTAAATAATCTTCATCAAACCATCACGTTTTCTCATAAAAGGGTACATTTTTGGACCATAATTTTATTTTTCCCACTAGAGGACATGACCTAGAAATATTCATGTGCAATGCAACATTAATGTTGGCAGTGGTTCATTAAGAAAAAAAATCATGAAAATTTCCCATATTTTGTCATTTTTTGGCAAAAATAGAGAATACTTTTTTTTCTTCAAAAATCGGTATAAAAAAAAGTAGCTCGGGACCCCCCTATTTTTTTTTACATTTTCCATTTCTTAATGATCTAAAATAACCTGAGGCAAAAAATTAGGAAATTCTATGGATGAAAAGTTAAGAGTAGCGATCAACCTTAATTGCTGAATAAAGGCAACAGTGCCAAGCCTGAGAAATGTTGGTATATATGTATGGGTTTGATATACTCCCAAAGGGTCAGCATGATGTACCAATGAAGCCCTGGCGAGTAAGTAATTCCCCGGGGCTACATTGGTGAATCATGATGACAAATGTCAACTTTTAGCGACATGCCATCCTTAAAGGGTTAATGATACCACATAGTATAGTAACACCTCACATCCACTTGAGATGATCTGATCATAGTAACACATCCCATCAAATGCTAGTGCATGCTTTGATATGTCCACAAAAATATTTGCAGCAAATGAGAGCTTCATGACAGGTTGAACTTATTTAAGTCATACTGGATGAATGAAAGATATATCATTCGTAAGGTAGAAATATGGCATATGATGAACAGAAGAGAATTTCAGTAGAAGTCACATCTGGTTAATTGAAAGTGGTCAGGAATTACTATAGTCACACACTGATCTGCATGCTTCTCCAAAACAAGATAAAATACAACACTATGTAGCTACCTCCGGGTAAGCGGGCCATATCTTAAGTGGTGCATAACAACAGGTTACTATGGATAAGAGATACTACAACATGTACCTTTGGCCACACAAAAAGTTGGTCAATGGATTTCGCGCACCTTATTTTCGGAAATGGAATTTTTTTGTCAATGTATTTCGCTCGCCTCATTTTTTTCAAAATTGAGAAGTTTTTTTTTTTCTTTTTCCCCCCCCAGTAATTCCCTCAGATCAACCAATAAATTTTTATGTTAGGGGTCCACTAGAACTTTTGTCAGAGGCTGGTTAAAAAAAATAAAATTGTCGCTCGCTCCAGTTTTCCATCGACAAAATCCATTGACAAAAAAATAATTCTTTAAAAAAAAATTTGCTCGCTCGCACCATTTTTTGAAAAGTGAAATCCATTGACCAACTTTTTTTTTGGTGTGGCCTTAATTTGTTTTTATTCCATCATTACAAAACAAATTGTGAAATCAAATACTTGCACACATCTTGGTAAAACTCATAGTATAAGGTATCGTACATCTATATGGATAACTATTATTAAATACACTTATCATGTATAAAGAACAATAGTCCCATTATGAGGTGTAGACAAAAGCATACTATTATTCAGGAAAAGAACTTAACATACTAGGTTCTCTAATGGTTGAGATAACTGTGAAACTGATACCATATTAAAATGGGAATGGGATAAGATCCGTTTAACTCAGGGAATGAAACACAACTACTAGAACTGAAGTATTTACAAGAATGTGCAAGTCTACAAGAGTAGTGGAAGAATCTTCTAAATCTACATTGAACTAAACTTAGAAGTTTGGCAAACACATAGGAACTTTGACTATGTAACTAACTTTAAGTGGCCTAGTCCGATGATTAGGGCTCAAAAGTTGATTTTGCTAAAATTGAGTCATAATGTTCAATATGGCCACACTCTAGTGCTACCTACTTTATTAAATATCATTCCCCAGAAATTAGCCTAGATTTCAGCTAATAATCAGTTTTTTGCTCAATTTAAGACTTTAGGAGTGCACGCTATAATTCCACCCATTGAAACTACACTGTAAATGGCTATACCTGTGTTCATGGAACCCTTATAATTGCCTCTTATTGCCCATGAATGATATTTTATTGCATCCCATTCAACAAATATGATATTGCACTGCCATTTTGAACATATTTAAATAGAAATAAAAATATGGAAAAAATCGGACCATGCCACTTTAAACCATGTTGTAATGCACTCTTTATTTTTTTCTTTTTAAATTTTTTCTTTTTATTAACATTCATCAATGATGCATAAATGTAACACCAGCGTTCTGCATTTGTGCATTACAGTGACAAATGACCGTGCATCATACCATCTTTTAAACGGTTTCAAGAAAAAATAAATCAACCCACCTTTAATATTTATTCCGTCATTTGTATTGGTCACTTCTACGGAGAGCGGTGGTGCAGTCTCAGGGAATGGTGCACAATTGCCATTCACCTCCATTCTCGGCTTCTCCGACCACGCCTGCCGATTCACGGTAGGTGGGCTCCGGCTTGAGTGCGGAGTAATTACTAAAGACGGTTGAGCATCAATGGATTTAGAAGAGTAGGTTGTCCTTTTTGAGGTGTATGAGTGAAGTTGGGAGTTGGGAGAGGGAGAGGTGTGCTGTGTGGGGGTGGATGGTGTCGGAGAGGGCCTGGCCTGGCGCCTGTACGGGTTCCCCGTCATCGGTCGCTGTGAAGATTGTGGAGGCTCAGGTTCTATAAGACCAAGTAAAGGAACCGATTAAATTCTAAACACAGTGGAGGGGGTAACACAAAGGAGGTCACACCTTGGTTGTATTGCACATAATCAAGGTTTAAGTTCAGTTAACCTCCATGGACCTGAGTTATGAGGCTACCAGCCAGTTATTTTTACATATTTTCAGGTCCTTGTAGATTAACCTTTACATACTGCTTCTCTTTTTAGAAAGCTATGCTTCAGTGCTTGCAAGATAAATGCTAGCCCTAACAGTAACACTCATTTTCCTGTTCCCCTTTGAAAACTGCATAGCTTATAGTTCTGGTAAGTCAGTATCAGACTTGTTTGGTAGCTATCTGATCTCAGAAGGCTGCATAGTACTTTATGATCTACATGATCGCAGCTACATTGGTGCATCATGAAAAATAAGCATAAAATCTGAGGCATCACATGCTGTCCTTAAAGGGTTATAGCAATACAAACCTGAGTTTTGAGTAATTTTAAACACATTTTATCTGAAAAAATTTCAACATTGAGCAGACATTGCCTCAGGATTAGATGGAATATTTCTACCTTTCCAGTTTTTTTTTTGCCAGGTTTCTTTTTGAGGAATAACTTCATAGTAAAGCTGATACTGACCATTTTCCTGCTGCAGATCCTCCTCAGACTCCCTCGTTTTCAGCTTCATCTTTTTGATGATGAAGCAGTTTTGTGGCCCGCCGTTTGAGTAGCGCGGCAGGTAGACCCCATGGTCCTTCAGACTCTTGTCATCCAGATGGTGCGCCCTGCAAACCGGCAGACACAGGGTAAGATGAAGGATATTTCTGTGTCCTATGTAGGCGATGGAGTGGAAACCAGTACCTTATTCAGCGTAATGGGCACACAGTGTGCACATATATTAAATACATTGCTTGTGGTTAAAATAGGTTTTAGCTGTGGCACAAAACACTTTTTGTTTGAATGATCAAGTCCAGTTGGCCCATGATAGGGGATCCATACTTAGGAATTGGCAAAATAAGGGGTATGCGTTAAAACTGCTATTATATTGAATACATAGTTATCCACAAAACGATAATATTGTATGCGATCAAGCATAGCGATTGTTAGTAGCAGATAACCAGCTGTTATACAGCATCTAGAAATAGGAATGAATAACCATAACATCATTTGATTTCTTCATTTCTGATCACGTTGAACCAAATCACATATTTACGGTAAAGAGATTTCTGTGAACTGATGGAAAAATATATTTAGACAATCTTAACTCTACTCTACTGTAGTGAGAAACTGTATATGACTGTCATCCTTAGGGATAAAAGTAATAGATTCAAGACTAATAGATTCTCTAAAGAGAATTACCTACAATGAAGTCTATGGTAAAGCAATGAAACCTATCATGGCTACAAATCTAATAGCTGTTCAGCTAGCAAGAGATAGGGCATAGGTGTGAAAACATGATCAATATAAACAGCACTAGTAAGACTGGCTAGAAGACAGTACAGCATTGAATACAGCAATGAATTAGCAAAATACACAGCTTTTTGCCTGAGACAAATGCAATATACATGCCTAGTAACCAAAGGTATTTCACATGCCATGTGTATAAATCTAAGAACATGTTATTTGTGTCAACTGAGAAAAAAAAAAGTCAGTGCCAAAGTGGGGTATATGTTTTATCATAGCAGACTGGCAAAGATTCAGGTTGACATGCAGCAGGTAAAAATCCTGGTTTGTACTTTCACTGGCATACTGCACAGGGCTCGACAAATCGTTTAGCATGTGTGTGTCCATTGGGCACAGATACAAAAATATGTTGTGTCCAGTCGCTGAAATCTGTGCCCGACCAAACCATGAAAATTTGGAGATATTTCTCTTGAAATTAGGATGATATATTTTAAGATCTTTTATTGAGATATTGACCTCCATATTAAAAATCCTGATATTGCAAGCTTTCCAACAATGTATAACACTTCATTATTTGTCTGGTGGTTTTTGCTCACGGAAATATGGTCCAAAATTTGCTCAGTTCCACTTGTGTCCACTGGGCACAACTGTCAAATATTTCTGTGTCCAGTGTAATTTTTCTGTGTCACGGGCACTGGACACAGCGATTTGTCGAGCCCTGCTGCATAACATGCATCATTTACGATTAAAATATAACCAATATTACCGCTGGCTCACCAAGGAGAATATTGACACTTTATTTTGCTATAGGTATGTAAATCCTATTAAACTATAATGGTGTGAGACAATGGACTAACAAACATATCTCCTGCAGTATTTCTACAACTATTCTTTTTAAAAAATCCTGTTTTAATATGTAAATTTTTCTTCTCTTTTTCATTCCTATAGCCTAATGAAGCTGATCTGAACTTGTTTGCACCCTGGAATGGATGGTATAATCATGTGCATTGGCTGCGTAAGTCGACTCGTCTGTACATCATTGAATGGATTCCCTGTACACACCATACTACACACAATCCTAAATGGTACTACCCTACAGTAGTTGAAAGGCATGCGCCATGCTCCCCACACCCAGAACGTAGTAGAAGCATGCATGCGCTACAAATCCTACAAACTATGGATAATGCCTGCAAACACTAATACCGGTTGCCATGGTTACCTGGGAATGTCCTCAAAAGAGAGGCCTCGTAGCCAGGTGAGGCTATGGAACAAGAGTGTTAAGGATAACAATCAATGTCAAGGGGTTATGGACTCTGTTATCAAGTGAAAAATTAATTCAAAGAAATAATTATATATAGAATCTTAGATGTTAAATCTTTGTATGCTTGCACTTAATTTGTATCATTGTTGGGACTGGGCATGTTGACACATTGATAAGAGAAATTTCCCCTACATTTTCCTTCTTATATATTATTAATTTAAAACAATCTATTCTTGGTAGTGTGCCTAGTGCATAGCTGGTTCTTAAGCTTTAGCCCTGTAATATGAAGGTGTAGTCAAATGCTTGTATGCAGGTAACATATCAGGGCCTAACTGTATTTTGAGGTAGTTATAGAAAGGACTCCCAGAAAACTTCACCAAGAACTTAAATAACAATGATGTAGGGGTAGGGTCCATGCAAGCATACTGTACTTGCCCATTTCTAACAGATTCTCTGCAACTCTAGAATGTTCATTATAAAATAGTCATGTTATGGAACTTGTTCTGCTTATCATATAATCATTGGATTATGTAAGAACATTTGAAATGTGGATTTTCTTCTCTTTGCACTTGATATTAACTTAAGCATTGTAAATATAAAATTAATTGTAGAGTCCAATAGAAGTGCAATATCAGTAATTTGGAAAAGTTGATGGGGTTGAAATATCTGTCTATGCTAAACTGGTTAGGACAGTTGGTGTGCACACCAAAATAGTATGACACCTGAGAAGACATTTCTATGTACATGGGTTCGGTGACAATGTTACACTTGAAATTAAAGAATCAAATTATAATGCTAGAAATGAAAAGGGTTCATGAGTGTTTACCTGTTATAGCGAGCCCCTATAAGATAGCTGTGTAGAGATTCCCCTGCTGGAATGTTGGCACTTAGAAGACTGCAACAGAATAAGAGGAAACCAATGTGGTTGATAAAATGCAATTGGTGCTAAATTTGACAATTTTATTTGCCCATTATTTTAGAAACCAATGTAGGATGAAAACATACTAAAGTACTTTTGGTTAATTTTACAGAAACTGTACAACTGTAATGTCAGCATACATCAATCACTGCAGTGGATATCAACTATCTATTATATTTACAGGGGTTATAAAAATATAAAATTAAATCATTGTTATTATTTAAACCTCATGAAAAGACCTGTACAACAAGGACGTAGAGATCATCAAAGGAAAAAGGACGATGAGACATAGATCTGAGTAGGGAAACACAGGGGAGCTATGGTCGACATACATGGTGATACATTTTTTTAAAACTTTTTTTTTGGGGGGGGGGGGAGGGGGATACAAAAAACAAACACATGGGTCAATATAGGCCTAGCTATACTAAATATGCCTACCGTATTCAACGTAATAAGCGCACATCCCCTAATAAGCGCACACCCCCCGTTTTTGGCGGATTCTTATACTAGAAATAACCAAATTGATCTCAATTTTTGACCCCAATTAAACTCTCAACTACTAAAAGGTGTCCATAATAATTTTTTAAGCGCACTGTGCGCTTATTACGTCGAATACGGTACTACATTTTTAAAAGTAGGTCTATAGGTCTATACGGAGAACAGGATGAATGGCGAACGGGATAAACAGAAAACGGCAGAACGGGATAAACGGATTACCGGAGAAGGCGATTACCGTAGAAGGCGATTACCGTAGAAGGCGATTACCAGAGAAGACGATAAAGAGAGAAGGGGATAAAGTGAGAACGGGATAAACGGAGAATGGGATGAAAGGAGAACGGGATGAAGGGAGAACGGGATGAAGGGAGAACGGGATAAATGGAGAGGGGGCGGGGGGGGGGGTCAGGGTGGGGATCTATCTGTAGCACACGAGACTTCTTTTTAAACCCTACTACATTATATGCCTACTACATTTTTAAAAGTAGGTCTATAGGTCTATACGGAGAACAGGATAAACGGAGAACGGGATAAAGGGATAAACGGAGAAGGCGATTACCGGAGAAGGCGAATACCGGGGAAGGTGATTACTGGAGAGGGCGACAAACGGAGAAGGGGATATAGGGAGAACAGGATAAAAGAGAGAACGGGATAAAAGGGAGAACGGGATAAAGGGAGAACGGGATGAAGGGAGAACTGGATAAAGGGAGAACAGATAAAGGGAGAACGGGATAAACGGAGAACGGGATAAACGGAGAGGGGCAGGGGCGGGGGTCAATATTGACGCTCCGATCAACTCGCTTTTCGGCCGAGACTTCTGGGAACAGAATAAACGGCGAACGGGATAAACGGCGAACGGGATAACCAGAGAAGGCGATTACCAGAGAAGGCTAAAAACGGAGAAGGGGATAAAGGGAAAACGGGATAAAAGGGAGAACGGGATAAAAGGGAGAACGGGATAAAGGGAGAATGGGATAAAGGGAGAACGGGATAATGGGAGAACGGGATAAAGGGAGAACAGGATGAACGGAGAACGGGAGAACGGTATGAAGGGAGAACGGCATAAAGGGAGAACTGGATTAATGGAGAACAGATAAAGGGAGAATGGGATAAACGGAGAACGGGATAAACGGAGAGGGGGCGGGGGGGTCAGGGTGGGGGGATCTATCTGTAGCACACGCCGCCCCGTGGCCGACCGACACGGCTTAACGGAAACGGGGATGCCGTCGATATTGACGCTCCGATCAACTCGCTTTTCGGCCGAGACTTCTTTTTAAACTTTTTAATTTTTTGGTGGGGATACAAACACATGGGTCAATATAGGTAATATAGGCCTAGCTATACTAAATATGCCTACTACATTTATACAGAGAACAGGATGAACGGGAACGGGATGAACGGAGAACAAGATAAACGGGATAAACGGAAAAGGTGATTACCGGAGAAGGGGATAAACGGAGAATGGGATAAAGGGAGAAGGGGAGAAAGGGAGAACGGGATGAAGGGAGAACGGGATAAATGGAGAACTGGATAAAGGGAGAACAGATAAAGGGAGAACGGGATAAAAGGAGAACGGGATAAACGGAGAACGGGATAAACGGAGAGGGGCGGGGGTGGGGGTCAGGGTGGGGATCTATCTGTAGCACATGCCGCCCCTCGGCCGACCGACACGGCTAAACGGAAACGAAGATGCTGTCAATATTGACACTCCGATCAACTCGCTTTTCGGCTGAGAATTTCGGAGAACAGAATAAACGGCGAACGGGATAAACGGCGAACGGGATAAAGGGATAAAGAGAGAAGGCGATTACCAGAGAAGGCGATAAACGGAGAAGGGGATAAAGGGAAAACGGGATAAAAGGGAGAACGGGATAAAAGGGAGAACGGGATAAAGGGAGAATGGGATAAAGGGAGAAGGGGAGAAAGGGAGAACAGGATAATAGGGAGAAGGGGATAAAAGGGAGAAGGGGATAAAGGGAGAATGGGATAAAGGGAGAACGGGATAATGGGAGAACTTTAATTTTTTGGGGGGGATACAAACACATGGGTCAATATAGGTAAAATAGGCCTAGCTATACTAAATATGCCTACTACATTTATACAGAGAACAGGATGAACGGGAACGGGATGAACGGAGAACAGGATAAACGGAGAAGGCGATTACCGGAGAAGGGGATAAATGGAGAAGGGGATGAAGGGAGAAGGGGAGAAAGGGAGAACAGGATAATAGGGAGAAGGGGATAAAAGGGAGAAGGGGATAAAGGGAGAATGGGATAAAGGGAGAACGGGATAATGGGAGAACGGGAGAATGGGAGAATGGGATAAAGGTAGAACAGGATGAAAGGAGAACGGGATGAAGGGAGAACGGGATGAAGGGAGAACGGGATACATGGAGAGGGGGCGGGGGGGGGGGGTCAGGGTGGGGATCTATCTGTAGCACACGAGACTTCTTTTTAAACTTTTTTATTTTTTGGGGGATACAAAAAACAAACACATGGGTCAATATAGGCCTAGCTATACTAAATATGCCTACTACATTTTTAAAAGTAGGTCTATAGGTCTATACGGAGAACAGGATAAACGGAGAACGGGATAAAGGGATAAACGGAGAAGGCGATTACCGGAGAAGGCGAATACCGGGGAAGGTGATTACTGGAGAGGGCGACAAACGGAGAAGGGGATATAGGGAGAACAGGATAAAAGAGAGAACGGGATAAAAGGGAGAACGGGATAAAAGGGAGAACGGGATGAAGGGAGAACGGGATAAATGGAGAACTGGATAAAGGGAGAACAGATAAAGGGAGAACGGGATAAACGGAGAACGGGATAAACGGAGAGGGGCAGGGGCGGGGGTCAATATTGAAGCTCCGATCAACTCGCTTTTCGCCCGAGACTTCTGCGAACAGAATAAACGGCGAACGGGATAAACGGCGAACGGGATAACCAGAGAAGGCGATTACCAGAGAAGGCTAAAAACGGAGAAGGGGATAAAGGGAAAACGGGATAAAAGGGAGAACGGGATAAAAGGGAGAACGGGATAAAGGGAGAATGGGATAAAGGGAGAACGGGATAATGGGAGAACGGGATAAAGGGAGAACAGGATGAACGGAGAACGGGAGAACGGTATGAAGGGAGAACGGCATAAAGGGAGAACGGGATTAATGGAGAACAGATAAAGGGAGAATGGGATAAACGGAGAACGGCATAAACGGAGAGGGGGCGGGGGGGTCAGGGTGGGGGGATCTATCTGTAGCACACGCCGCCCCGTGGCCGACCGACACGGCTTAACGGAAACGGAGATGCCGTCGATATTGACGCTCCGATCAACTCGCTTTTCGGCCGAGACTTCTTTTTAAACTTTTTAATTTTTTGGTGGGGATACAAACACATGGGTCAATATAGGTAATATAGGCCTAGCTATACTTAATATGCCTACTACATTTATACAGAGAACAGGATAAACGGGAATGGGATGAACGGAGAACAAGATAAACGGGATAAACGGAAAAGGTGATTACCGGAGAAGGGGATAAACGGAGAAGGGGATAAAGGGAGAAGGGGAGAAAGGGAGAACGGGATGAAGGGAGAACGGGATAAATGGAGAACTGGATAAAGGGAGAACAGATAAAGGGAGAACGGGATAAAAGGAGAACGGGATAAACGGAGAACGGGATAAACGGAGAGGGGCGGGGGTGGGGGTCAGGGTGGGGATCTATCTGTAGCACATGCCGCCCCTCGGCCGACCGACACGGCTAAACAGAAACGAAGATGCTGTCAATATTGACACTCCGATCAACTCGCTTTTCGGCTGAGAATTTCGGAGAACAGAATAAACGGCGAACGGGATAAACGGCGAAAGGGATAAAGGGATAAACAGAGAAGGCGATTACCAGAGAAGGCGATAAACGGAGAAGGGGATAAAGGGAAAACGGGATAAAAGGGAGAACGGGATAAAAGGGAGAACGGGATAAAGGGAGAATGGGATAAAGGGAGAAGGGGAGAAAGGGAGAACAGGATAATAGGGAGAAGGGGATAAAAGGGAGAAGGGGATAAAGGGAGAATGGGATAAAGGGAGAACGGGATAATGGGAGAACTTTAATTTTTTGGGGGGGATACAAACACATGAGTCAATATAGGTAAAATAGGCCTAGCTATACTAAATATGCCTACTACATTTATACAGAGAACAGGATGAACGGGAACGGGATGAACGGAGAACAGGATAAACGGAGAAGGCGATTACCGGAGAAGGGGAGAAAGGGAGAAGGGGATAAAGGGAGAAGGGGAGAAAGGGAGAACAGGATAATAGGGAGAAGGGGATAAAAGGGAGAAGGGGATAAAGGGAGAATGGGATAAAGGGAGAACGGGATAATGGGAGAACGGGAGAACGGGAGAATGGGATAAAGGTAGAACAGGATGAAAGGAGAACGGGATGAAGGGAGAACGGGATGAAGGGAGAACGGGATTAAGGGAGAACGGATAAAGGGAAAATGGGATAAAGGGAGACAAGATAAACGGAGAATGGGATAAACGGAGAACGAGATAAATGGAGAGGGGGCGGGGTGGTCAGGGTGGGGGGGGATCTATCTGTAGCACACGCTGCCCGCAGCCGACCGACACGGCGAAACAGAAACAGAGATGCCGTCGCTATTGACACTCCGATCAACTCACTTTTCGGCCGAGACGTAAAACAGCAGTTACACACTGCCAAACCCTGACGCCTACAGCCACCTGCTCACCCCCCAGCCACCTGCTTTCCCATAGCCACCTGCTCACCTACAGCCACCACCTGAAATTCGATTATATATTACTTGTAATATATGAATTTGGGGTAGCTTTTTCTGGAGAACGTGATTCTGCTATCAGAATTGAGAAATAATTTCTTCCATTTAAATTAGAGGGGGATCAGGGCCGAGGGGACCTAGAGTATACAGCTTGTGGGGGAGGGGGGGGCTTCAACATCAATAAAATGACGAGGGGCATCATTGCCATTGTTATTGTCATTTTCTGGTAAAAAAAGAAATTCTTCAGAATTCCTTCTGTATCAATTTGCCGCTACTAAAATGTATCAATTTGCCGCCCGCTACTAAAATGTATCAATTTGCCGCCGCTACTAAAATGTATCAATTTGCCGCCCGCTACTAAAATGTATCAATTTGCCGCCGCTACTAAAATGTATCAATTTGCCGCCCGCTACTAAAATGTATCAATTTGCCGCCGCTACTAAAATGTATCAATTTGCCGCCCGCTACTAAAATGTATCGATTTGCCGAGTTGTCATGGTGACGTTTACACTTCCGGTTTCGGGGTGATGGCGTGTTTTTAAACGGCGCCGTTGACGTTAACTGCCGTAGTTGACGTTAGTTGTCATTTTACGTGATTAAAATGTCTTTCTCGATTATTTTAAGCTGATCCATACAGGTAAATAGTCTATATATTCAATTGTGTTGTTTAAATATACGATTGGAGCCAGTTTTTGCTTAAATTTAGGCTCCATCAATTTCGGTCAATGGGCTCCATGACAGGGATTGCTTAAAAATAAGACTTTTCAGTTTGAGATGAACTGCAGAGTAGGTCAATTATTGATTTACTATGCTTCCTTCGACATTGTCAGGCCACACTACTTTACTTTACATACCACAAAAAATTTAAGTGAAATTGTAATTCCTTACTTATGAAAATGATGAGTTTGTGATCTCTTTTATTGGGGTAAAATGAAAAAAATTGACAAAAATGAAATTTCTTTCTAATATTTTTATTTTAACAAATACAAATATGAAAATCGACATACATGTACATCAAGTGTAGGCCTTTCATATTATGCAGTTGGATTTTTATAAAAACATTTATTTTTGACATTTTTGGAACATTTTCAATTTCAACCCCCCACTACCAGAAGCTTTTGGTCGACATGAAACATTTGAATCTGTTTTGACGTTTTGAGAAAAGGTTGTCGACCATAGCTAATTAATCCATGAGCCAGCAAGCCAGATATGGCTTGCTGGCACCAAGGTTCATACTTTTTTTGAAAGCTGATAATTGTCCAGTATGCTGTTTTTGTGCTTTAGTTACACATTACATCTTCTTTATAATAAACTTTGAATATAAAACAGAAATATTTTTATATATTATTGAACCAGAATAAATGAAAAGAGACTTACTCAGTGAGACTCTGGTTGGTCTGTGAGCTGTACTGCTTCTTGACCTCTGCCTGCTGCTCAGCTCCTACAAGGACACAATGGGACGATTGTAGCTTTAATACGATGGTAAATCTTCCAATAGTCTGTTCTTTTCTCATCTAGGTTGTGCGTTTAAGTATGTGAGTGCATGTGGGCATGCATTTGTTTATGAGTCTACTTGTAGCAGTGGGACACGGCTTGTAGCAGTGGAACAATGCTCGTGGCATCGGGCCCCTCTTTATTGTGCTGCCTCTCACAGATGCTGTGCCGCAGACTGTTGACACATCACCTGGCCAATCCATTATCCTGACACTGGCGGTGATGGTGGGAGGCTTTTTTTCTTCTTTTGTTGTACTTTTTTTTTGAGGTGCCGGAGGGTCTTTTTCTTTTTTTCTTTAATATTGATGGTCTGTACGTGGAAGTATGGCCTAAAATGCACTTTAAATTTCGTTTCTACTCTAATTAATAGACGAGATATTGATCAATTTGTAACTTATATTGTGAAGTTTTCTTAGGTACTGCCATGAAATGAGAATCGATAGGGCTATATAATGCTGCTTGTCCACTACATCCATGGGGTGAACTTCGACAGACATATTTTAGAATGTTGCTTGTGGAATAGAGCAGTGACCGCTATGCCTGTGGGATGAAAGGGGTGAGCGAGAAAACAGCTTCCGAAGGATAGCAAGTGTTATTTTATTTGCTGGTCCCATAGAGAGGGCCAGACACACCACTGACTTTGATAACTCAACAATTTTCAGATTTCGACGACTAGACTATCTAGAGGTCCGAAGTGAAAGTGGCAATCCACATGTCTTTTAACAAGCTGTATCTACCCTGAAGTGGATATTACAATAGGTCATTCATTTCATAGATTCGATCATCCATAGATGCGGTCACTGCTGTATTGGGCAAGCAGCATTGAACATTTCTGTCCTATTACTGCAAGAAAGACTACCACTATTTGTGGCTGACTCCTTGCCAGCTTGAGTTATGTCCCGTGAGGTACTTGATGTACATCTGGACATTAAACAAATCAATCAATCAACCAACCTGATATAGCGATACCGTGAAAAATGTGAGTTTCTTGTACTTACGTCTTTGCTGTTCATGCCGAGTTTCATACGATGTGATCGGAGCAGAATTACACCGTTGTCGGGCCCGTAATAATCTATGCAGAATAAAAGCAATAATTGACTGTTATTCTTCTTGATATGATCTACCAGTTCTTTTATTCCAACTGCAGCATTCAATTTTTTAAAGAATTTGCATAAAAGCATTCTATAATTTATCATCCTCTATTTGAGAGATAAGAGGCAAATTCTATTCTTCATAACAACAAAATAAGATTGGCAAAATAAAATGTTGTCACATGAAGTTCAATACTTACGTGGTGCGGGTGGGCCTCCCTAAGCGGTGTTCTCCGTCGTAGCCGGCCGTCCTGGGCCTCTTCTCGGTTGCCATCAGATACTTATGAGCAGTGTTAGGGCGGTAGTACGTGGCCCCCTCAGCAGATGCCGCCTTAGCCGCCTTGGCTGCTGCCACCTTGTTGTACTGGTAGCCACTCCCCTGCTGCTCCAACTGCACAACACAATACATAAGTATACATAGACAAAGGTTCACGAGTTTTAGGGTTATTTCACAAGTTGAAGATGTAGACAAAGGCCCATGGCCAGAGGATATTTCATACCCTTAGTGGGGCTGGGGCTGCATCCCACTCAGCCTGCAGCTTCGTGGGATACGGCCCCAGTCCCACCAAGGGGGGGATGATGCACACCAAAAATCCTCTGGCTATGGGCCTTTGCCTTTATTTCATGGTTTTTACTCTTCAAAATATGTTTAATTCCATATGAATGGCCATGATAATTTGAACAAAAGATGAGGTCAGAGGCGATGGGATACGGGAACACCATATCCCATGGGGGGCATGGGATACAGGATTTCTAGTTTTTAAGCATAGTGGTCATCGTATCCACCATGAAATAAGGGGCCTTATTTCAAAAGGCTGTAGGCCATGTGAATTGAACATATAGTACATCCCTTGGGCTGAGCCTTGATAACATAGCAGAATACATGATACAAAAATGAACATTCTTAGTATCTCTTCTAAGGCGGTAACAATATCACCATTCTAATTACACGCCCTCCCGTGTCACAAGGCCACTCAAGGTCCAGTTTCATGTTGAAAATATTGGCAATACAAGGAATTCAAAACTCAAACAGAATCAAAGGCAAGTCCAGCTTAAACTTGATCAAAGCTACCGTTGTATTCATCAGTACTCAGAATCATACCCACAAGAAACTTAACAAATTTGCATCTATATCTTTACTGTATATGCTCACAAATTCCACTCTCTTATATTGTTTCTTTCACCTTTTATTTATCAGGTCAAAAGAAGCAAACAAAAGCTTTAGCATTGGGACATAAGCTCACACAAAATCATGATGTGTTGCGCAGTAAGCTCCACCCCACCTCAATGATTATCTTCCACACTGCATCTAGCAAAGGCAGATAATCATTGATTATAAAAACATTGCATTGGGAGGCAATTAACTTTTACTTATCAGTAATTAGTTTTATCTTAAATTTGTATCATATGTTTTAAAGGATTGCCACAAGTAAAAAGGAACAACTTGGCTAGCAATTGTGTTTAATTAATTATTGGTATGAATTGAGTGCCACTTCAGTTAGGGAAGATGGAGCGTACCTTATCTATCGTGTCGATTTATAGGCCTCTGTGGAGGTGACCTTTCATCTTCCATACACCCGGTCCATAACTAACGGGTTAACCTTTAACCCTTTAAGAACGGCAAAGCGCTTAAATGCGCAAGGTCTTTTTGTCTTCATGGTGCACGGATGCAACCCTGATGATCATCTCACTAGTGTTGCCTTCTTGCATCATGCCAACTCCACGAGATGGATACACTCTTGAAGGGTTGGCATGATGCACCGATGCAGCACTGGCGAGTTACTCACATTATGTCGTCCTTAAAGGGTTAATATCAAGGCCCGAAACCAGCAGTAAATGGCCAGCCCTGATGGATCAATACCCGTAATTTATTCATGTCTTTCGGGTAGTGGCTTGGGATAAGCTGGCCAGACATCCCTTTCGGGAGCCAAGCAGTATTCTCAGGCCACGCGCTGTTGTTATACAAGTCTTTTGATACTATGGATCAAAGTATAGCTTTGTATGCAACACGGTCAATGCTACAGACACCACTAGGTACCTACATAGGGAAGGCTCTCCTGATCGGTCTAGAAAATGGGATGGATGCCATCATTGGTAACATTAAATAGGTTACAATACATATAATTAGACTATCTGTTAGTGTAATATATGAATGATGCATCTACAACTGTTTTATTCTAAAAAAAGAAGAGATTGTTTGAAATTGGACAAAGAGCTACAGTTTATTCATTGCTATCTTTTTTAGTTCTGTTTGCGAAATTGAGTAGTGTAGGGTGCTTTATTACATGTATAATAATAGCAAAATGATTAACAAAATTGTATTGGATGCAAAATTGAGTGTATAACCTAAAAATATATATTCTGAATGTTGTGTATATCTACAATAGAATTTAGATAATAGTGGAAAATTTAAACAAAATTTCATCTATTAATGTTCAATCTAATATCGCAAAGTACTATTTTTGTCAAGTTGGGTTTCATTTTTTCCTTACACCGAATGCGAGATATATATAGAAGCGAAATTTGCAGCTAAGCACAATATCAAGATTTACCTCCGTCTCAAAGTAGCTCCATTGTCTAAAGTGACTGAAATGAAATAGTCCAGAAAATCTCTTCCGTTAAAAACCAGGAAATTTTAAATTATTCAGGCAAATACTGGGCATGGACACAAAGAAAATTGTGACCAAGGTTTGGCAGAAGAGTCCAAAATTTGAGGGCGATGGCCTGTGTTGGGGATTTAGAAATCATGGTACAGAAGGAATATATGAAACAAAATCCAATATGGCCACCCAGCGTTCATGGCGTCAAGCAACGCCATATCCATAATGGCTTCAACAGAAGCTACATTCATTTTCATTTATGTTTTCAACAGAAGCCACATCCATCATGGCTTCAACAGAAGCCACATCCAGCATGGCTTTCAACAGAAGCCACATCCATCATGGCTTCAACAGAAGCCACATCCAGCATGGCTTTCTACAGTAGCCACATCCGGCATGGCTTTCAACAGAAGCCACATCCGGCATGGCTTTCAACAGAAGCCACATCCGGCATGGCTTTCAACAGAAGCCACATCAATTAGCGCTTCAATAGAAGCCACATCCAGCATGGCTTCAACATAAACCACATCCACTATGGCCTCTACAGAGCATGTCCAGCATGACTTGAACAGAAAGCAACTCCAGAAATTGTTTCTTTGTTATCATAATTAAACCACACAACTTAACAATTAATTCCTATCAACAAAGTACTACTGTAGCTATGGTCCTCTTTTTTAAGGAATCTCAGGAACCCTTCACCGACAGTTTGAGGGGAGCAGGGACAGTTGCTCAGCCCGCTGGAGTCTAAAGATCATAATGAACTCAGGTTTAGAATCGTTGACGTAGTAGAGCCTACTACTATAGAGGACTACTATATACCAATCAGTCCCTCGTCCAGACAACCGTGTCCACACAAATCAACCCAACAATGTGTGCATAGCACCTGGCTGTAAGTACGTAAAGTAATATGTACTCTAGACTTGGAAGGTGTCACAGGGCTTAGACCAGAGCCCACACTTAACCCTTTAACCCTTTAAAGGCGAATGTCACTAAAAGATGACCTTTGTCATCATAATGCAACAATACAACCCCGGCTAGTAACTCACCGGTGCTGCATTGGCGCATCATGCTGACCCTTGGGGATTGTCTCAACCCCTTAGGGTCAGCATGATGCTTGAATGCAGCAGTGGTGAGTTACTCACCAGGGCTGCATACATGCATCATGACGAACAAGGGCATGATGCATTAAGGTATCATGCCATCCTTAAAGGGTTAAGGATGGCATCATGCCCCAAGGCTTCAAGTCCAATTGTTGTCATGATGCAGCAATGCAGTGTCAGCTAACTCACCGACCCTGCGTCAGTGCATCATATCAACACTCTAGGAGCGTATCAATCAACCCTGTAGTCTCATCATGATGAACGGCTACTATCCGGTGAGTTAGGTGTATTTGTCAGGGCTGTATCGGGGATGCCAAGTCACCCCACCCACAAAATGGTATTTTTTACGATTTTTGGACCCCAAAAATCGTAACAATCTTTGCCTAAAATCGTAACAACAATCGTAACAATATTGACAATAGTATGTTCTTTAAAAGGACTCATTTAGTGCAGTAAGCAGTTTCAAAAGAAAGGGATCCAATAGGTTTCTTCCCATTTCTCTTTGTTCTACCCCTTTTTAACAAGAGTTTTGGGCTTGGTTCAAAGTGGAGGGATTTATCCCACCCCCATCCCCACGCAAGGTAGGGGCGAGGGCCTTTTTTGTATACACACTTCAAAGATTCCTAAAAATCGTAATTTGGCAGCAGAAATCGCAATGGTCGTAATCGGAGCCAAAAATCGTAAAATTACGAAAAAATCATAACACTTGGCATCCCTGCTGTATGATGACAAATTGGCATGGTGCATTAAATCACTCTGCAGGCCTTAAAGGGTTAGTGAGGGGGGAAAGTTCCATATGAGCCACATACATAATAGGTACACTGCAGTGGTGAGTACAAGCAGCAGTATTACCCCATTTGTGTATGCTATACTAACCGGGGAGCTGTAGGTGTATATACCTACTACAAACACACCTAAGACTCATGGCCCCCACGCTAAGCCTGACGGCTACACCTGACCCGGCTGGGGGCCTCCAGGGTAGGAGTGAAGCTCTGTGTACACAGGCTGGGGGAAGAGTTGTTATAACCGCGTCAAAGGAGTGTGGGGCTCAATAACGCTTATATGTTCTACCGGATAGATTCCTTTATTTGTTCTCACATTGATTTTTTTTTTTCTAAAAGGGAGATATTGATAGCCATTACTTAATGAGAAAACCTGAATAGGACCACATGTTACTATGGTACATGCCATCCACACCCTCCTGTAGCCTTTTAATGAGTTGAGGCTTCATGTCCATTTGTCGTCATGATGCAGCAATGAGGTGCAAGCACGTAACTTGTAAGAACTACATTTGTGCATCCGGTCAACCCTTCGGGAGTATATGGACTTTGGTCAACTATAATTCAGCGCAAGCAAGTTACCCTCAAGTGCTGCATTCATGACCAGCAGAAGTGCATTGTGCATGACAGCACTATGCTGCCCGTAAAGGGTTAACTAAGCCAGCTCTCCATGCCTGTAGTGCTGATATAGGGGACTGTGGGGAGTAAGGGAGTGGTCATTTTTTAACGACCAGGCGGTTGGGGGGATGAGGAAAATTTGGACCCCTCTTACGGGGAGACCTACAAATTTCACCCCTTTTTAGTGAAAAAGCGTACACATTACTATAGCTAAAAGGGGTTGGCCATGGTCAATTTAATCCCTCTTTGGGGGGTGGGGGATTTGGGCCCCTATCAAGGGGGGACCGGAAATCTCTTGGCTTGCATGCGCGGAATTCCACCAACCCTTCCCCCTGTTGTTAAGAAATGACCACTCCCTAACTTGTTGTTTCTCACTATGGCCAGGTTGCTGTATATGGGGAGTGGGTGGAGTAACTTTTCTCATTTCTCACTACGGCCCGGTGGTACTCGGGTTGTAGGTTACTCCCGGTGGTGCTCGGGTGGTAGGTTACTAAGCTGACCACAAACACATCGAGCCGTGATTAGCTATTTACCGACCCACATGTTGTGCCAAGGGATCATTGGTCATATTATAGTCGCCGTTAATTTATTTACCGGCCTAACAGTAGCCAATGACTTCCCTCACTAAACATGATGTTATGTACAAAATAGGGAGCTTTAAAAGGTACTTCATATGTTGTGGAACAGTTCCCAGGGTACATTGCACATACCCTAAATTCTTGCATATCGCTGCCGGCGACCCCCTTGTATTAGAAAAAACTTTAGAATGGTTTTCTCTTTAACCCTATATAAGAAAATCCAACCTTTAGGACGACCCCCTAGTTTGGGAAAACAAATCCTAAAATAAGGTTGTCTTAAAGGCGAGGTTTTGTAATGGGTGTGACTTCTTGTAGGAAAGATTCAAACAGATGTCCCAATTTTCTCTTATGATTTACAATATAGACTCTTGAACTAAGCAGAGCAAGTATTGGAGATAATGGACCACTGATATATTAGATTATTAGAGCACATTGGCTTTAATATAGATCATTTTCTACACTGCATGGTTTGCGAAAAAATGCAATAAGACCATGTAAAGAATGGCCCTAGGTCCGTGCATGGTAGTAAGGACCTGCCATGTATGCCTACATACATATCAGGTTGTATCAGTACTTAGGCCTTACCAGTTACTGATTCTGTGATACTGGTCAACCACAGCCAAACTCTACCATGCTCAACCAAACAAGTCAGGCATGGGAGTCTTTAAACTCCTTAAGTCCTGCTAAGCCCCTCAATGTGTGCAGTCTTGGCACAGATAGTGATACATACATGAGTACAGGTTACATTTGACACATATACCAGTACCGTATTTGACGTAATAAGCGCCCTGGGCGCTTAAAAAATTATTTTAAGTGGAAAAATCGGCCTCAAATATTCATTCTAATAAGCGCCCCCCATGGCTGTGATATGCAGACCTCAGTGTACAAGGCTTCTACACACCCCTATGACTTCACATCTGACTTGGCCTTAACACTTGCACAGGTGTGAAGTGCTCTATATTACACACAGGTGTGAAAATCAGTGCCAAAATCGGAGGATCACATTAAAAAAATCTGGAAAAAATCTGAAAAAGGGGGGGGGGGGGCGCTTATTACGTCGAATACGGTAACCCTTTGACAGTAGGTCATGTTGACTACTTAATGACAGCATAATGCTTTAATTCTCTTTTGTTGTAATGATGTAACTCGTGAGTACTGCATTCATGTATCATGTCAACTCTCCGGGGTTGATACACTCGCGGAGAGTCGGCATAACGCGCCACTGGTATGGTGCTCACTTGTGCGGCACTGGTGTATCATGAAGATAAATGAATGTAAAGCCCATGGGCATAACACCGTCCTTAACCCTTTTAGGGTGGATGCCGATAAGAGATGACATTTGTGTCATGATGCACCAATGCAGCCCCTGCATTAGTGCATCATGCCGACCCTGTGGGAGTGTCTCAACCCCGTAGGGTTGGCATGATGCTTGAATGTGGCACTGGCGAGTTACTCGCCAGGGCTGCATTCATGCATCATGACAACAAAGGGCATGATGCATTAAAGCACTATACCATCCTTACAGGGTTAAACCTGCCCAGTAGCCTAGTACAGTGTGGGAGAACCGCAGCCAATATGTGGTTTACTAATCCCCCAACTCACTACCAAACAAGGCCAGATCGATGTGGTTTTATTTTTAAATCGACTTTGACAGGAGAGTAAAGCTTGTATTGACTGGGTGCAGCATCATAAAAACTGAACAGTGATCTGCTACATGGTCCGATGATTAGGGTTCAAAAATCGATTTTGTTCAAAATGAACCAAAATGTTTCCAACGGCCATACTTCATGTGCTACCTACTTTATTTAATCCCCCACCCCCTGAAATTCAGCTTAGAATTCTACTAATTATCAGATTATGGCTTAATTTACTAATTTTGGAGTGCATGCTATAATTCCCCCCGTTGAAAATACACTGTAAAATACTATACTTGGGCCACATCTGAACCTCTAATTGGGCTCTTATTGCCCATACTACATGACATTTTATTGGTCCCTATCATCCATATAATTATGATATTGTACTAACATTCTAAATACATTAAAGCAGGATTTAGAATATGAAAAAATCGGACCATGTCACTCCCCTAAGAACCACATAATGGTTTGATGTATCATTCTCTTTATCATTATGATGCATGAATGTAGCCCTGAGAGTGACTCGCCAGTGCTGCATTCAAGCATTGTGCCAATCCTACAGTTTTCATTCACTCCCAAATGATCGGCACAATGCATGAGATGCAGCCCTGGAGAGAAGATTTGCCAGGGCTGCATTCTTGCATCACAACCTCAAAGGCATATATCTCATTAACTCTTAATGGATGGTATGTCGCTAAAAATGTGACATCTGTCGTTATGATGCACCAATGCATCTTCAGCGAGTAACTCACAATTGCTGTATTTGGTGCATCATGCCTACCCTTCTGGAGTGTCTCAACCCCATAGGATCGCCATGATTCATAAGTGCAGTACTGACAAGAGTTATTCACCAGGGCTGCATTCATGCGTCATGACGACCAAGGGCATGATGCATTAATGCGTTATGCCGTCGGACTGAAAGTATTAAAGCAGTATGCTGCCCTTAGAGGGTTGTAGTCAGTGGGTACTGCAGGGGATGTAGTTTAGAGCTGATTAAACTCTTACATTATTGAGTCCCGTGTAAGCAATTAAACTTTATGGCTGCTGCGTTGCGGGAACGCAGCGAATGGTTGTGTGTGTGGCAGGGGGAGCCGGACATTCTGAGACAGACGCCGACTGAGGAATTCCCTCTCTGAGATCTGAAATCTGTGGTACAGGCATCACTCTCAAGTTCAAGTTCAAAAATTTGTTTATTTTATCATAGACGTGAATACATTCATTACAGTTGAAATGATCTTCCATCATGACCAGTCTATGGGGGTAGTGTATATCCTAACACATTCCTGGTACACACAAATACAGCTGACCTGAGGCTTGACTATTAAATCTGTTTGGTTCGCTGGTAAGCTTGATTCTGGGTCTAGACTCAAACATTCCTTAAATATGCTGTCTGACCAAGCGTTTCTGACCTGAAGTATAGGTATGTATAGTGAATATAGTGGATTTCAGTATACGCCCAGTATCTATATAGTTTCACTAGATGAACTTAGATGTTACATAGTGAATTTCACTATGTTTTGATGTTACATTTTGGATTTCACTATAGTAACCAGGAGCCCAAACCCCCCTTTCTCTCTAGTTCCACTATACACATTATATCGTTCTGAAACGCAGCTCCATTTATATGCTCTTTTGCTCAAACAATAGCTGTCGATCGATAAAAATGGCCAGATCTCGCTATGCGAGGTGGTAGTTTTCTGCATGAGCTTATTGAAGTAAACATCTATCTAATAACCCATCGTGTTTGCAACTTCTAAAATCCACACGGGAATCCACAGGGCTGGGCAGGTAATCACGCCATGTATCGGCTGAAATAATATTGTTCTCATCGTGTTGCTACACTCCTAGATCAAACATTAGGATCCGTGCTAAAACGTAGGCATACCATTTGTGTTGAAAACTAGTCCTATTCAAAGAACTGAATCATATAATAGTCCATAATATATATCCTTTGTGGTTTGCCAAATGTAGGTGCATACTCATTGTGAATATTAAATGGGGCCCTTAAAAAGAACCACCAATATGTTATGGATATGGATCGACACCTTTTCACACTGACGCAGGTTCTTCTCAGAATCTACCACCTGTTACAGATCAAAGTGTGCTCAGCCGCTACCGCTGATTGATATATGGATTAATAAAGTTCTTGACTCACTGAGACCTCCTTCTTCTTAGGCTGACAGGAACAGGCTCTGCTAATGGTTTATGTTTTCATGCTGTGTGTTCATTTATCGTCATGATGCAAAAATACCGCCAAGTGACCTTTTTTTCATTTGAAAGTTCATGAACAGTCATGCAGAACAGAAGATTGAGCGTGTGAGTGGCCTCACAGATGACTCAGGGTAAGCTGGAGCTGGAGCTGGAGCTTATCATGTACTTAGATATAGTACTCCCTTATCATCATTCATTGGTCAATTCTGGCACCAGAAATGAATTCCTTGTTAAAAAGCACCCTCAAGTCATGTGTCATACATGTATGTTATTCCATTTCAGGCCAGCAGGTGGGTGTGGGTGAGCAGGTGGGTGTGGGAGAGCAGGTGGGTGTGGGTGTGCAGGTGGGTGTGAGCGACAGTTGCAGGCTGCGGGCATGTACCGCCTTTTGTCCCTATCAAAAAGCGAGTCGATCGGACGATAAACGGCAGAGATACGGGTGGTACAATTTCGTCTGCACACGTTGACATCTCGCGCAGTACAAGAAGTACCAGTGGCGCCACTCTTCGACGTGTGGCATGTGCTAGCCTCACTTCCACCTCTTCTGGTTCATTTAAAATATAGTTATGGGTAGGTGGGGAGGAGGTGGGGAGAAAATAGGGGGAGGGGGGAGGGGGGGTGTGGGGGGTTGATATTTTCCCATATTCTGTGTTTGGACTGTGTTATTGTAAAATTTGGAAGTGATCTGTGATCCCCTTGTTTGTGCTATCATACCTAAATTCATTCTCTGCATCTGACAGTTTACATGTCCCACTTTTTCTGTTGTGTGTTTTAGACTGGTGGTAGAATGTGCCCAGTTTTTGCCCAGTTTGGGGGTAGAAAGAGAGAAATACGGGCAAATTCGCTGAAAAAGTCATTTCTATCTTCTGTTGAAAACGCTTAAGCCTTGAAGTCTATGGGTGTCCGAAGCGGGTGATAGATTTGGTTTCGTACATTTCCATAATAGCAAAAGAGAGAAATAAATTCGTGAAGATCGCAGTTCAATATTTTGAAGAAAAATTGAGTTTTATAGAAATTTTTTTGAGGAAAATGCTGTCCCCCGATCTTGCCTATGTCATGGGTTTTTCCACATATCTCTATGTCGAATGATAACCGAAATATAACAATTCTCCTATGTAACAAAATAGTCTTAAAATGCAAAATTGGTAGGCGTATATTACTCAGGGTTAATTAAACCCTGAGTCAATGATGTGTACCTGGTACTGTGGTCGTACTATTTCGCTGGGTATATGTTTTCGTTATATTTGCAGAAATGAAATACCCGCAAATTTGCCGATGTTCACTTGCGAATATGTATACCAGTAAGTCCTCACGCAGAGCATCCTTTCTGCATGGCTGCTCGCATACAACCTGAAACGCGGCTTTTTTATATTTTTTATAATACATTGGCCTCTGACACCCCCCCCCCCAACCACTGTATTACTTGGTCCTTCTAGTGTTTCAGTACTTTTTAGTAGTTTCAGGGTGCTGCACGACTACTGCTAAGTTTTTTTAATGTTTTTTTTTATTCAAGGTTTATTTTAATTTGGACCAAGTCTTCAGTCTCAGACGTATAGCCTGACCCCGATCTCCCTTCGTTAGTCCAACTGAGTCATATGTGTTGTGACTCTAATTTGCTTCTATATATCTGCTTTGCGTACAAAGTTTCTTCGGTACACACAGCTAACTTATCTATTAAAGGTGCCAACTGAAAGTGTTTATCGTAACACAAGATAAGGTGCCAGTATCACAGTACAAACAGGATGAGCAGTCATAGCACAGGATGAACGGGAAGCTATAAGTCAAGGTCCTTTCGTCACCGCATCTGATTATTAATTACTGACTGAGAGATCGGTTCACAAAATGTGCTGCCAGCACCTCAGAATGTAAAGGAGGACGAGTCGTAATGTAACAGCAGCTCATGGTGTTTACTCTGTGGTCAGCCCTACTTAACCCGCTAGGGATCAAGCAGCGCTATGCTATGTTTTCTACCATAATAATGCAGTGTTGCCGAAATGTGGCCTGTGTCGAGATATCTTACACAGGCCATTTGCCTTCTACACAGGCCACATCGAGCCTTATTTTTCAATGTCATATAGCACATTTCATGCTATTTTCTGTCATGAATACAAATTGTAATGGTTCTTTAATAATGCTATTTAAAATGCTTAAATTTACTGAAAAATATGTATAACAGTTGCATGGACCTAGCTCAGCTTCTAATAGGAATATTTGAAAAATTCTTTCACTGTAGGAAAGCTGACATCATGACCAGCCATTCTGACCGATGTGCAAGAGCCTTACATCGGCCATTAAGATTCTACATCGGCAAAAGCCGATGTGCCGATGTCATTTCGGCAACACTGAATAATGATGCATGATTGCATTCATACCAATACTACGGGGTCGACATACTACAGGGTTGACACTCCTGAAGGGTCAGCATTATGCACCAATGCAGTGCTGGCGAGTTACTCGCCAGTGCTATGTTGGTGCATCATGAGGACAAGGTTCAACATTGATTCAACATTGATTCAATGTTGAACTGATTTTTGTGCCCACTGGGATGACGACAAATGTCATCTTTTAGTGACAAACCATCCTTAAAGGGCTAATGGTCTAGAGCAGCATGCTGCCCTGAGAGGGTCCTTATTATGAGTGGCTCACCTTGCTTGACGCCATGCGGTAGTTTTGCTGTACAGGGGGCTCTGGGGAGGGGGCGGGTTGCCGTGTGACGTCACCAGCCCAGCCCGTCGTCGCTGGGTGGTTAGCGCGCTCTGCCTCCAGGAGTCGCTGCATGTCGGACTCGAGCTGGGAGCGGTAGTCGACCGGCTTGTGGACCGCCTTGCTGCCCCGCTGCTGGTGCTGGTGGTGGTGGGAGGCGGAGGAGGAGGCTTGGCGCTGCACACCTGAGGGAGGAACAGGGGGAAAAAGATTTGTTAAAACCTTCACCAGGGATGCCAAGTTACCCAAGCCCAAAATCGTATTTGTTACGACTTTTGAAGCCCAAAATTCTAAGTTTTTGCTGGAAATTTTAATAAAAATCGTAACAATAGCAACACTTGTATATAGGTAATTAATGGATTTATACTCTGTGTATAATGTGACAATTAAGATCTTGAATGTGATTTCTTTACACATGTATGCTTTCTCATATCAGACAAGTTTATAGGCAGGGCATAGCAAGCATTTTCTCTTTTTCACCACACCTGTCTTTTGGTAGCAGTAATTTCTTTTGTATACACCCTTTAAAAATTCCAAAAAATCTTAATTTGCCAGCAAAAATCGTAATGGTCGTACTTGGGGTCAAAAATCGTAAAATTACGAAAAAATCATAACAATTGGCATCCCTGCTTTACCACTTTGAGGACAGCATGATGCATCATGCCCTTAGTTGTGATACATGAATGCAGCCCTGGCGAGTAACTTGCCAGTGCTGCATTTAAGCATCATGCTGACGCTACAGGGTTGAGATACTCCCAAAGGGTTGGCATGATGCACCTGTGCCGCACTGACGAGTTACTCGCTGGGGCTGAATTGGTGCATCATGCTGATAAACGTGTATCGAGATTCGCTACATTTAAGTGGCCTAAAAAACTGTTAGTTATTTATTTTTTTTTTTTTTATTAAATTTCATCGCCTTTCAAGGGGATGTTCTTCATTTTAATAAGTTTTCTTCTTTCTTCACAGGTGTGGTATTCCGCTACTGGTTCTGGGAGCAGGCCGTGAAAGGTGCCTGAGATTAGACCGCATTTGCAGTAGTCCATGTCCGTCAGATCAGAAGGGTCAGATCCATCCTGGGAAGTAAGTTTTAGCTGTAAAACGTTACAGACTGTTCACGATAAGGTTGATTCTTATACTAATACTATATAAGAGGCATCCACCCGCTATTAACTCGCAGGATTTCAACTGTTATATATACATTTGATGATATCTTACAGATGAGCGCATAAATAATATTAAATTCCAACCCCTATGCTTTATAATAAGTTAGTTAAAGGTTAATATCCTTTATAGTAAAAAAGTTCAGGATGAAGTCGCCCAAATGTTACTGCACCATGCCCAGGTGTTTGCCAGAGTTCTTGTTGCATCGTTGCCCTAGTTGGTCTTTTTAAGCCCAAACTATGATAATTTCCAACTCCAGCGCAGGCAGCAATCCAGCTTAGCGCCTGCCTCTTCTTCTGCGTCTGCGCTCCTCTATCAATTTCTCTCTTTTCCCTTCCATGTTAGTGTTAAACCATTGCTTTGTTTTCCTCTTGAAAATCAGCTTGGTTTCTGCAGTTTGCATGGCAAGTGGTAAGGCATTCCATAATACTATACCCCTATACCTTGGGCTGTTTTTGAACTTGGCGGTGCGGGGGAAGGGCAGGAACATATTTCTTTTATGGTCACCTCTTGTTCTTCTTCTTCTTTGTGGGGGCGGTTTTTTTATATTTTTACTATAGAATAACGACATAAGTAGTTCCTTTCTTCTTGGGTGTAGCATCGGAATTTCGCAGAGATCATGTAAATTTTCTATGGATTCCTCCCAGACCCGCACACGCCTTATGCATCGCAGCATTCTGTTTTGACTAAGCTGCAGCTTGCCAGTTTGTTCTTTCACACATGAGTCTACTAAAAAAGAACAGTAGTCATAGTGTGGGGTAACTGCCTGTTTAAATAGTAATGTAGCATCATCATTAGATAATAGGAAGCGTAGTTTAGCAAATTTAGTGGACATAAAATCATTTTTCTTCGCCATTTTGCTCACATGGGGTTTTATGCTAAGGAAGCTGTCAATAACCGCTCCTAGATAGTTGAAGGAGGAGACTTCAGCTATTTTCTTTTCTCCAATAAAAAAGTTCCTGTTTGTACAGAATTTATAGTTGTGTTCTGCGCAGTGCCAAACTAGCTTCGTTTTATCATGATTTATTGTCAGCCCTATATTATCACAGAAAGAACTCAGCATGTTTACATCTTCTTGCAGATGTCGTAAGGCCACAGCTGGATAGCGGGACTCCGCGTATATCACTATGTCATCGGCGTATAGCTTCATCCTACAGTGTTTTGGAGCATCCATCAGCGAATTAACAAAGAAAATGAAGAGAGTTGGGCCCAGGACGGACCCCTGTGGCACTCCAAAATTCACCGTTGCCTCGCTGGAAACCTTGCCATCAACTTTTGTTCTTTGACGGCGATTTTTCAGATACGCATGCAACCATAGTAGTAAAGTCCTATTTAGTTTAGCTAGTTTTAGTTGGTGTAGTAGGAGGCTGTGGGATATGCAGTCAAAAGCCTTCCTCACATCAATATAAATCGAGGCTACATAGTTATGGTTGTTCCTGGCTGTAAAAAGGTCGGAGATATAGTCGAAAACTGCTTCAGCCGTGCTGTATCCCTGGCGGAATCCATATTGATTATTAGATAAAAAGTCTCCATCATTTAAATATTTAATTAAGTGTACTTGTATTAACTTTTCAAGTATTTTGCTCGGGATAGGTAAAATGGATATGGGCCGCCAATTTGAGACGTCATGTAAATCTCCTGTTTTCGGCAGGGGGGAAATCTGAGCAACCGTCCAGCTGTCCGGTAGGGATCCAGCCATTACAGAGTACTCCAGTAAGTGGTGAAATACGTCTATGCCAAAAACCATGGCGTCCCGTATAACAGTTGCACTAACATCAGCAATGCCAGACGGTTTGGTAATATCTATCTGCTTTACTAATTTTAAAACATCCGCTGGAGTAAATGAAGGGTGGGAGTCGTCTCCTTGCTGGTTTAAATAGTCTTCGCCAGGTGGAGTAAATTCCCTAACCATGATGTTTTTGGCAGCAAAAAGTTTCTGGCCGATTGTGCTAAAAAAGTTATTGATATATTCCGCATTATCATCAACAGCTTCCCCACTGTATTTATCAATAAGGGCCGGAGGGGGATGCGTTTTTGGAAGCTTAAAAAAGGAGTTCATGCACTCCCAGAACTTCCTTGGATTGTTCTTGTAAAGTGCCAGTTTGCCCTTGACGTACCTGCCCTTAGCCTTCCTGATCATGGGGGTTATCCTACATCTCAGTTCCTTAGCCTTCCTCAAATCCTCGGCCCTTTTGTGCTTGAAAAATTGTTGCATGTACCCGTTCCGTTCCTTGATCACCTCTGCAGTTTCAGGATCCATCCACTGATTTTTGTAATCGCGGTACCTGATTTCCTTTATTGGGCAGAGCTCGTCCAAGAAACACTTAATTTTCATTATTATTACATTCCATTTACCGTCTACGCTAGCCTCAGCGTACATAGATTCCCAATCTTGGGTTAATAAAAAATCTTTAAAACTATCTTTGTTGTATTTCTTGTAGCTCCTACCGGTGTAGGACAGGATTTCCTTTGGGTTTTGTGCCTTTTTTCTGCACGCAAACACGGGCGCATGATCACTTATTAAAATGGGAGCCACCCCTTTATCCATCACGTACTTACAATTAGTCAGGATGTTATCAATTCCAGTGCCACTATTTTTTTTGCTTTTATCATTAGGTCTAGTAATATCGTTTATCAGCCATCTCAAGTTATAATCTCTACAGAACTCCTTCAATAGCTCAGTTTCATTATCTTTCCCATCTAAAATATTTACGTTAAAGTCCCCTACAATCCAATTTTCTCTCTTCTTTTTATATAGTGTCCTGAGTTTGTCAATAAATTTAGGCACCTTGCCTCCTGGCGGTTTATATACGGTAGTGATAGTCATCATCCTGTTCTTGGGGATGTTGATGTCAATGGAGAGCGTTTCAATATCCTCCGAGATGTAAGACAAATCCTTGTTGACCGATGAGTACTTAAAAAGTCTGTCTGTCATGTAGCATATTATTCCCCCTGCTCTGCCGTTTCTGTCCAGCCTGTGTGAGCTCTTGCCCGTCCATGTCAGGAGGGCCGGGTCCGAGCTGGGGGAGAGCCAGGATTCAGTGAAGGCTACAAAGTCGATATTATTAAAAGTGGGCTTGATTTCAATGAGCTTAGGTTGAACGCTGCGGCAATTCACATGGGCAATAGTGAGACCCTTCATCCTAGGGAACACAAAATCCTTACTATAATCCATTAAGATAGTATGTGATATCAACATGTATTGGGGTTGTAGCACATGAGGTGCTACCCCTTTCCCCATTCTCCCAAATCCCTAGTGTGACAGGTTCAATGATATAAACCTTAGTGGAAGTGATGTTAAAAATACTAAAGATGACAGCTAGACACAGTATATTTGTTCTGAGATCTAGCTTAATCCCACCTACTCTCAGGTGCCGGAGAAACCGGCTCATTTTGTTGACTGGTACAGTATGAGAGGTGCATGTAATATTGCAATACCTCTCTGCACTGTCCTCGGACCTTATATATACTGGGGACATGTATGTTTGGATGTGCATTCCAATATGATGTAAAATACCGTATAATCTTGGAAATTAATTAGTTAGAGAGCAGGGCGAACCTTCCTCTCTGTACATGTAGAAATAGAGTATGGGTAGCTTATGTATCAAGTTTTTTAGGCGAATTATGTTTAATGATCATTTTCATATAACATAGTTATGATGATACACAAAGTGTCCAGAAATTGTCACATTGCTTTCTGAACTGGACTGTATAAGGGGTACTGTAAAACCTTGCGTATATTAATCCACAGTATATTAATCCACAGCAGATGTGAGTAATATGGTAAAATGTTTGGTAATCATGATGATAGAGAAACTACCATATTGCGTTCTGAACTGTAGATAAGGTGTAGAGTTGTAGTGGTGTCGTTGACCGGACTGTTTTGTAAGGCCACACTTTTTTTTAATTTGGGTTACGGATCCTTCATAAATTTATCAAAACACGGAGGACGAAATAAAAAAAAAATTAAAATAAAATAAAAGTTAGCCTCTGGGCATTTTATTTATTCTTTGTGCAAAAAGGCTGTATATTCCAATGTCGGAGGGAAAAATAAAAGGACCACCCACAATAGAAAGGGTGGTCCGACAATAACAATACAATGATATTTAGGTAAACAGATTTTTTTTTAAAGATTTTAAAAATCGAAAAAATTGCAAAGTCCCATTTTACCTAAATGAAAATAAGTTAGTTGTTATCCTGTTGATTTTAGCTTTCTTTAGGTATTTCATATCACATATCTTTTATTTTTTTCCAGTTTTTTTTTCTCTTTGGATTTCACATCGGAGGGAATAAAAAAAAAGTCTAAAATTCAAATTTTATTTTTATTCTGATTTTGGGTTTTCCTAGTGCGGCGGGCCCGTAACCCAAATCAAAAAAAAAGTGTGGCCTAATAGTCCATAGTAAATGTCTCTTTTCTGTGGATAATGACCTTATTTAGTTCCCCTGGGTAGCTAAAGGGGCCGTTACTGTGGTCCCTCAGTTAGAGCATAGAAATAGAGAGGTTAGAGGATCAGGACAGTACAATCCTGCTGAGGTAGCTACATATAGTAATCCTTACCCATACCAGGTATCTGGGTATACATACTCAATGCTGGTTTGGGTATTATGGGAGTGATCATTTTTTAACAAGGGGCGGATGGTGGGGGGGGGGGACAAAAAAATGTGGGGGGTTGTAAAAATTGTTCAGCCGTAAGGGGGGGGGGGTAAAAATATTTGACCTCTCGGGGGGGGGGGGGGGGGGTAAAAAAGTTGGCGCGCTCCACGCGAAAACCCACCACAGACCCCCTGTTGTTAAAAAAATTATCACTCCCAGATACAGGAGTAGCTACTGGTGCATGCTAACTGGTCAGATCAGTTCAAGAAGGCATGGGATCAGCTCTTAGAACTATGAAGACTCTTTGCTTATTACAAGAATGTTTTTTGATCTCATGCCCAGGAACTAGACGTCTATTCGTAGGGAACTACTTAGGCTAGGTAAAACAAAATAAAAACATGCTTTGGATATGATAAAATTCCGTAGTATCATGGCATTTCTCGTTTAACCCTTTAATGGCGACTTGATGCACCAAAGCACCCCGAGCGAGTAACTCGCCAGTGCTGCATTGATGTATCATGCAAACGCTTTGGGCGTGTATCAGCCTAAAGGTCGTCATGATGCATGAATGCTGCACTGGTGAGTACTTGCCAGGGCTGCAATCGTGACATGCAATGGCATGATCCATTTATGCATTCTGCCATCCAGTGACATTTATCATTTCTAAAATGAAAAATCTACCGTAGATGTTATATCCAGGAGATAAATCCTCCTCGTGCAGCCCTGGGTCTGTGCACGTGACCTGCAGCCCTAACATGTCCCAGAGTGACTCAGACAGTGCACGCTATAACCCGTTAACGACCTGACCCTTCAGGGAACAACAGACACAGCTGGACGCAGAGGCCGTGTTTTCTAAGTTGGCAGGTTTCAGTCAGTATGTATCCTAATATTCCCACTTGTATTTTACAGTAAGGGTCATAGAGTTCTGTCGTCAACTGCCCTCAGCAGGGGGGGTCCTGTTATTCAGCCTGTAGCGGCCTGTAGCCGAGCCCTCCCCAGGGGTGCGGCTTACATAGGAGTCTACAAGCCACACCTTTATTAACCCTTTAAGGACCGCATCGTGCTTTAATATCCCTTGACATCAGGATGCATGAATACAGCCCTGGCGAGTAACTCAAGCCTTGGCGAGTAATTAACCCTGTAGGATCGGCATGAATGAATACATCACTGGCGAGTTACTCGCCGTGTTAACCCCATTATGATGACACAGGATATATCAGAATAAAGCACTATGCGGCCCTTAAAGGGTTAACCCTGGCGGGAGGTGCAGGCCCCTTATTATACACAAAAGGGGCACGGCGGGGGTGGTCGGCTTTTAACAACACCTCCGGGTGACAAAGCGGCAAGGCGGTGCTACTGTGGGGCTGGTGCCAAAATGGCAGTGAAGGATTAGAGTAGTGAATACAGCATGTACTTATTGACTTGTGCTACATGGAGCTTTTATTTTTTACTTAATACAACAGTCCCATTGACTTAACCAAAGAACGCCGTATTACACACCCCCTGTGAAATAACCCATGGCCGTATTTCACGGCCCTGTGACGTCATCAAAATGGCGGTTTGTTTACATTTGAACGGCGTAGAAAGAAGCCAATTTAGCCCTTTTAGGCTCCCCCCTACCATAATTTTGGTATTTTGAATTGAAAAAGATAAAAAATAAACACAAAGGTACACTCGTTTAAGTCTGTTGACTGGGTTATTTCACTTGTTGACCCTTGGGCCGTATTTCACTCGGCCTACGGCCTTGTGAAATACGGCCCAAGGTCAACTCGTGAAATAACCCAGTCAACAGACTGAAACTCGTGCACCTTTGTCTATATATTGAATGGCTATGTGTGTGGGCTGAGTAGAAAGGTCAAGGGACCTACATCCCTAGAAAGTGAAACATTTGATTGAGATAATCCAAAGTCCCGTCTACGATGTAAAGATTGAGTTTGATATCACCGGATAATGTGTTTTAAAAGTATGACAGACATCATAGGCTTTAATTTGATTCATAAAATGTTACCACATATTGTAATTCCATCATATTTTCTCCTAAAAAAATCTATGATGAGAAACCTTTCTATGTTGAGTGGTCTAGCATTTTAGGTTTCAATTAATTAAAGGGTCCCTTTGTGATTCCACAAATTGGCATTAGTGTTGATATTTGTTAAAACCTCTCTAAATACTATTACTAGGGTATTACATTTTACAAATCGCAATACTGCACTGTGACGCCACCAGTACCGGCGGTATCTCGCTAGTGCTTATTAGATACTAGTAGCATGTTAGTGCCTCTACATGGGTTCCCTCAGTTTTGACCGTGTCGCTGCGTCGAGTTTTAGCAAAAGGGCGGTGTCACTGCGTCGATTTTTATGTATATAGAGTATACTGGAGCCTCATAAAAATGCGTGTCCGTCGATTTTTAAAGGGGCCGTGTCGCACGTGTCGATTTTTAAAGGGGCCGTGTTGCCGTGTCGCACGTGTCGAATTTTACCCATGCAGAGGCACATGTTATACACGTGTCAGTCCCTGTGCTAGGGGTACTACTACATTGTACTTAAATCATTGGTTGTCTGATCATATACCGTATTCGATGTAATAGGCGCACAATGCGCTTAAAAATGATTATGGACACCTTTCCGTAGTTAAGAGTTTAAGTGGGGTCAAAAATTGAGAAATTTTTGGTTATTTGTAGTCTACAAATCGGCCAAAAACGGGGGATATGCGCTTATTCCGGGGTGTGCACTTATTACGTCGAATACAGTAATAGTTCGGGCAGATTGCCTATAGTTAGGATCGAAATCAATAGGAACCTATCGTCAGTATTGATTTCATGAATTGAGTTCTAAATCTTTACATAGACTTACGTTATAGATCTACTCTGACCTGAGAAGTGTCTGACAGGACCATTTCACTATGCTCAACAGTCACCACTTTAATCCCTCACCCCCCCACCCCCCCCCCCCCCACACACACACACACATACACTGAGGATGTTCATGTAGGGCTACAAGAATCAATTGATTGAGTTTCATGCCCCAGCACAGATTAGTACCTTACAGGACTGGCATTGTCTCAAGAGATGAAGCCATCCACAAAAAGTGGTAGTCTGCCTCGCAATAGAACAGATATTTATATGCTGCTTGTCCGATACAGCAGTGCCCGCATCTATCTATGGATGATCAAATCTATGAGATGAGTGATCGAATCTAATAGATGAGGGAGAAAACCCCTACCGGGGCACCGGGGCATATCCAATCTTTTCGCAGGATCGCAAGTGTTCTTTTATGTGCCTGCCATAAGTTGGGGTAGAGTCAAGCCTCAAGGTAGAACGCCTTGACTTTGAAGATGATCTTACAAGATTGCAGGTAAAGATTTTGCCAAAATTGTGGTAAAGACAAAGTCTCTGACTCCACAGCCTTGCCTTTGAGTTTGACTTTCTGCTCGAGTTTGAAAAAAATCTTGAACTTGGAACTTCCAAGTTTCCAAGGCAGACATTTCCAATCCAAGTTGGATTGGAAATGTCTGCCTTTATAGCCTTGGCTTTGGGTACATTGCATGACCATCTTCAACTATGTCAACAAGTCATCTTTAAACATCGAACTACTCAATACATGTTCAACTCTACTCCCAACTTGTATGATCTTATCCACCTGGATCTTTAAATATTTAATATAATATTCATAGATTTAAACTAGGACTAGGAGTCTAGGACTAGCCTAGGGCCTAGGCCTACTCTACTCTAGCAGACCAAGCCTGATTCTGAGTCTAGGTAATTATAGTAGTAGAATACTTGTATCATGTATTCATCCTTGAACTGTTTGTCTAATAAAGGAACAAAACTCAAAAAATAACTTGGGCTTATCTATATCAATAAACCAATACGAGGGGTTGTTTTATTTACCTTTGATTCTGCCCTGCCCCGATGGGCGGAGCCCATTGCTGGGAATGTTGCCATTGTTTTGATGCTGGCGGCCTTCAAAGGATAGGTCCAAGTACCGCAACACGCGGTCCTTTTTGTTTGGTCGACCGCGATGTGTCATTATTATACAGTGTCACGTTTGACTTTTCCACTGGGCATTTTCCCCTGAACTTGCCCCCCAAGTTCCATATTACGGGATATCCTTAAAACGCCAGATTTAGTCCAAATCGTGTAAAACACACACGGCGATGAGTCTTGTCATGTCAACTGGCCGCCATGTTGTTTACGCGGTTGGCAACGCTGGGCACTATAATTATATTCATGCGCGATAAAGGAGAATTATCAGAAATCCATCAATTGGTGGTAAATATGCATTTTGAAGTGAGTAAATGCTATATTCATATTTCGAAAGTATATTAGTTTACTCGAGTGTTATGGAAGGCCGGTGCGACATTTTGCCATTTGCCGTTTGCTAATTGCCATTTGCTGAATGTAGATATTTGCTAATTGCCATTTGCTGAATGTAGATATTTGCTAATTGCCATTTGTTGAATGTAGATATTTGCTAATTGTCATTTGCCATTTGCCCTTTGCCATTTGCCATTTGTAAGCTAGTAATCAGTTGCTATTTGCTAGTCTCAGCTTACACTTAGGTCTAGGGTCAGACTATGTCTAGGCCTGCAGTAGGCCTACATACCTAGAACAGAAACCTATATCATAATCATCCTTGTAAGGGATTTATCCAATTTAAAGCATATTTATTTAATTCAAGCTAGCCTTTCTAGCCTAAAGTATACTACATAAAGGGCATTTAATTAATAGGTACTATGCCTCCTATATGGCCTAGACTGAACTGCCCTGTCAATAATGCTTCCCGCCAAACCTCTAGTGTAAATTAGCAAATGGCAAATGGCAAATGGCAAATGGCAAATTCAATTCGGCAAATGACAAATTAAGATCGGCAAATGACAAATTGAGATTGGCAAATGGCAAGTTTGGAAAGGCCAATTTAGCACTTTTTTTGTTGCAAATGACAAACAGCAATTTTCGGTTGTAAAGTGCCAAATGACACCCATAGATAGCAAATGGCAATGTACAGGGGCGTAGATTGGCAAATGGGGCCCTGAAACTGGCAAATAGCACCCTGAAACCGGCAAATGGCAATTGACAACCGGCAAATGGCAAATGGCAATTAGCAAATGGCACAATGTCGCACCGGCCTTCCATAGTATGTAGATCTAATTGATTATAAACGCGGTTCCTTTATGAGGACTACTTTCTTGCAAGTCATCAATTAGTTCCGCGATTCTTCGCCAGGGGGCACCACAAACGAAATGTCGATTTCCCGCCTCTCCCTAGAACAGTAGACCGAATTGAGGTTTGGGCTATGTCGCTTTCATCTTGGTAGGGTTGCTGGAGGGCCGGGGCATTAATTGAAATGATGGGCCACTGCTTATCTCTGGTTGGTTATGTTCCATTGAAACGGTCCATCAGTAGTTCCAGGCGTTGGCCAACAATAGCCTAAACAAATTGTAAATTGTAATGAGGGCCTAGCTACTCTATTACCCTGGCCATTTAGATCTGTATTTAGATTGTACGGCAGCAAAAACCGCCTTCATTTCGGCAAAACTTCCATATACTCCACTCTCCCTGGTCACATGTCTCATTTTCTCCCTTATCCCATAATTAAACCACGTGAAAACAGTGTGAGAACGATTTATTAACCACACGACAAATTGGCCCCTGCAACTTTATTTACAGAAATGAGAGGTTATTTCTAAATGTTGTTTTATGTTAAAATAATGTTTAAAACAAACAATATATCCAAAACCTTATAGAAAGGTTTTGAGGACGTTAAAGTAACGTTTCTTGTTCACTGGGAAATGGCACAATTTTTATACATTATTTCATAAATGGTGTAATAACGTTTTGTGTGTTACAGCGTTGAGATACTTGGCGTGGTGATTGATGGTGCCCTCCATGAAGGAAGAGATGAAGAAATAGCTGTGGTCGTAGCCCTGAAATAAAGGTGCAAAGTTTAACTGTTTCTTCTCCTCAGACGGTGTTTATCTAATATTTATGATTCCTCTCGTACTAGCAGCCCCTACGTTATATTATAGGAAATCATGAGTTCCTACACAGACACAGTATACCTAGTGGTAAAAGGGAGAGTTCCCTAACCTCTTCCTTCAGCTGAAATCTCCCTTTTACAAGTACTCAGTCCACTTAAGAATATTGTCAGAGGTTGGGTAGATAATTATATACCATATAAAATCTGTCCATGTAAAAAATCCATTGAATAAAAGCGATTCTTGAAAACTAAATAAAGAATTTGCTCGTTTGAAACTGAAATCCATATTGACCTTTTTTGTGGTGGGGGGGGGCGTCTTACCTTAAATTAATCGTAAAGTAATCTTAGTATGATCTTCCTTTACATTATATCAGTGAAGGACAAGCAAAACTAAATCTTGAAAATATACTTTTTATTGACAAAACAAAAAAGAGAGCGATCCACACGATGTGTAGGCGGGACTGGGACTGGACCAAAATGAATACCAAAACGGTATTTACAGCCATGGACCTACATTGCTGTAGATTCATGATACAAAGTGCTGCACTTTACTGTCATATTATTACCGTTATAATGCTAAGACTGGGAGTAACACACTGATCTACACTGTACACTGTAGTCAGTTAACAAATGGTGCCCTGCTACCAGCTCCTCTAGTATTGGGGACCTCTAAATCAAGGCCCTTAGAACAGGGAGTCCCTCATTCATGACCCTGATTCAATACCAAGGGCCTCTCTATATTGTCAATAGGTTCAGGCACAGGCGCTGTGTCCGAGAGTCCAGGCACAATCTCATCTCAGTATATCACACGTTACAGACGCTGTAGCGGGTTTGTCTGGGTTCACGCCTTGAGGTACTTGGCGTGGTGGTTCATGACGTCCTCCATGAAGGATGCAATAAAGAAGTAGCTGTGGTCGTAGCCCTGAAACAAAGGAAAACTCAGTTAAATATAATATTGTATTTAATAAAATTAGATCTAATCAGCAGACGTTGTACTATTAAAAAGTAAAGGTGCATCAATAGTTAATGCATTGAAAATAATGTGACGTTAGACATTCTTCTATTATTTTTGAGGTGTTGGCTGAGGAAAGAGTGTCTAAATTATTATTCTGTCATTATCACATAGCATAGTGATCATTTATAAAATGTTTGCGCAAAAATGAATTACCATCTGCAGTTATCCCGTGGTAGCCTTCTCTTGGAAGTATCGATGATGGCCAATAATTTTCCTTTCCAGCTTATAACATGCAAACTATTATCTCGCCTGAAAAGCCTTAGGACTATCACTTAGAATAACCCACCACCTCTTTTTTTTGTGCCCATCATGGGTGTCGGTAAATTGACTCTAAGGCCAGCCCCCCCAAAAAAGGTCAAGGAATACACTTTTCTGTTTATTTGTGTAGTCTAGTCTAGTTAACTATGCAGAGGAGACCTTTAATTTCGGAAATGGAAATAAAAAACTTTTCCATCTGCAAAATCCTTTGACCAAAAAAATCTTGAATTTGCTTGCGTGCACCATTTTTTGGCAAAGTGAAATCCATTGAGCAAGTTTTTTGGGGACCTTATTTTCAGAAAGCCTGAGTGATTATTACTAAAGCCCTCCCCACGTATCGCTAGCTAACGTTAAGGTAGTTACCTCTTCTAGGTGGAGTTTGACGGGCACGCCGGCCTCGGCCCCGGCAGCCACCAGGTGGTCGGGGAGCAGCTGTCCCGCACTCAGGAAGTTGTCCGCCGCCCCCTGAAAACATGAACACAGAAAATTATAAACTACTTTGAAAATATTGATATAAACTTACCTGTAGCTACAGATTTGCAATTTTGAATAAACTAATGTCTAGCAGTTTACCAAGTTTTCAACTTCTTCTTAAATCGTTGACTTCAAACTATTTAATTCGTTAGTTATGCTAGTTTTCATATCTGAAAAAAAGCAATTCAGTTAATAAATGATCCATAGGACTTACAATTACTCTGCAGAAAATGCAGGTACTAGTACAACATGTTTGGAAACAAAGAAAATGACTATGTAAACTAACCTGGTAGATGAGAATGTCTGTCTTGGGACCCGTGTACTTCTTCAGCAGGTGACAGCTATCGTGCTCCTGAAATGTACAAGGGGTAAGCTAAGTAAGGCATAGCCCTAACCTGTGGTCCTCTAATAGTGATAAATGTATATGATTTAGTTTATACTATTAAAGCTATGCACAGATGTATTTTGACATTCCCATTGTGGAGAATGCGTCCAGTGGTCTGTTTATCTTGAGTTGTATGAGCTGAAATGCATCTACCGTAAAACCTCACATATCCACAGGCCGTGGCTAGTATGCAAGTCGGATCGCCAGTGCTGCTTAAAGGATCAGGACAAAGTCCAAGTGCCGTTTGTACGTGAATTTCTTGTTGTACCGGTATACTAAAGTTCTAAAGTAAACATAATCAGACCCCCTGTGAGGCTTACAGGATATCTCTAAAATCTAAGTGCAGCTAATAGTTAAGTTAGACTTATACAGGTACGCATGGTTTTACAGTACATCATTTCACTACGTCTCCCCCTTTCTACATTCTGTTGATAGTTAACATAACCACTGCATATCCTCGTTTATAAGCCGGGTCGATTTGCCATTTGAAATCAGTGAAATCAGTAGAAACCTTTTTTTCCCCTACGCTGAACTCTATACTCATGGGTCCAGGTAGATTCATAAAATTCATATTTTTTATTTCATGTAATCTGACATCTGCCCTGTAGTTTATACAAAACCAACAGTACGGCCGACTATCAATTATCAGTAGAAACCTGGGCTTATGAACGGGGTAAATACGGTATTTATGTTGACCAGTGAAGTCCCTTACCTTCCAGGCGTCCTTGTTGTCCCCCAGGTAGCCGCTGAACGCCTTCTGCCCCCAGGGACACTCTATGGGGTTACAGATGGGTGAGAAGGCCGACACTGAGCTGTACACGCCCGGGTTCTTCAGGTAGATACTCAACGCGCCATGACCGCCCATACTGTAACGGCAAAGTGTTAACCCTTATGGAACAGCAGACTCAGGGCACCGCGACCGCCCGTAGTGTAACCTTATATTGTTAACCCTTATAGGGCATCAGATTTAGGGCACCGCGACCACCCATAGTGTAACCTTATATTGTTAACCCATATAGGGCATCAGATTTAGGGCACTGCGACCACCCATAGTGTAACCTTATATTGTTAACCCTTATAGGGCATCAGACTTAGGGCATCGTGACCGCCCATAGTGTAACCTTATATTGTTAACCCTTATAGGGCATCAGACTTAGGGTATCATGACCGCCCATAGTGTAACCTTATATTGTTAACCCTTATAGGGCATCCGACTTAGGGCATCGCGACCGCCCATAGTGCAACCTTATATTGTTAACCCTTATAGGGCATCAGACTTAGGGCATCGCGACCGCCCATAGTGCAACCTTATATTGTTAACCCTTATAGGGCATCAGACTTAGGGCATCGTGACCGCCCATAGTGTAACCTTATATTGTTAACCCTTATAGGGCATCAGACTTAGGGCATCGTGACCGCCCATAGTGTAACCTTATATTGTTAACCCTTATAGGGCATCAGACTTAGGGCACCGTGACCGCCCATAGTGTAACCTTATATTGTTAACCCTTATAGGGCATCAGACTTAGGGCACCGCGACCACCCATAGTGTAACCTTATATTGTTAACCCTTATAGGGCATCAGACTTAGGGTATCATGACCGCCCATACTGTAACACTAACGTATTGCATTAAACCTTATAGGACAGCTATTGCGCTAAGCCTTTTTTTCATCTATGTAACCTCATAGCAGTTTATTCGTTCTGTATGGTGCTTCCGTTACAATGATTCGCGACTGACTAACCAGGAAATACTGCTGTGAGCGGTGGTGTACATAGGGGACACTGGGCAGTAACAAAATAGACCTAGCTAGACAAAGACTGGTAGTCATTCATTTGGGTAAGTACCGGTAAGAGTGGTCTTTCTACGACCTTTTGCATGAATGCAGATCTGATGAGAATGTCATAAGTGCTGCATTTTTTCTCTTCTACCAGACAGACTATTTACCAAAAGTCGGAATGAAGAAAGATGTAAACGGATTGTGGATTATTCTTTATGCATGATTGCTCATCTAACTGAAAATATATTACCATTTATAAAAGAAGAACATAATTGTTTTCTAAAAGGAAAAATTCACTTTTTAGTGACATGTCAATGACACTGTTAAGCAGTGAGCCCTTACTAAATATTTAAGTAGACTGGTGGTAGAACAAAGCGTTACATCGTACCTGTGTCCAGTGATACTTTTCTTGTCGTTGACGGGGAAGTTTGCCTTGATCAACTCAGGCAGCTGCAAAGAGAAACCAGTTATGATAGCTGGTTCTAACGTCGTGAGCTGCATGTTTTTATTCAAGTGTTCACAATGCACCAACACAACACAGAGCCGGTCAACAACTCAATGGCGCTGTGGTGGTGAATTATACCAACTCTTGAAGATTGGAAGGATATGGTCACTCCCCAATCCATAGTTAACATCGCACTGAGTTTACACATGTCCTGCACCAGTCTCATTCAGTAATACTGAATGCAGATAATCTGCAATTTAACAAACTACAGGAAACCCATGCAACTGTATCAATTTTTTTTTTTTTGTGAAGGATTAGGAAATATTCTTGTTCGCGATTTTTTCAACTTAAAAAGGACCACAAAAACATACAAACTCATGAGAGATTATTTTCCATGATTTCCACTAAAACCAGAAAAACATGTGTATGAATTATATTACAAAGATAATTCCAGAATTTACCATACCTCTTTGGTGACATAGGAGTACATGCGGTAGTTGGTCTTCCATTTCTCCTCGGTGGCATCGACATAAAACCCGGCCCCGGTCCCGAAGTCCCAGCCATCCTCCTCCCCCTCGATGTTACAACCACCTGCAACGGGAAACCAGGATAGTCACACTATCTATATCTAGTGTAGAGTCAGTATTAATTGAAGTTTGCGAGTTGTAGCATTTGCCCATAACTCTTTAAAGGCCGCATATTGCTTTAATGCATTATGCCATTTGTCATCATGATGCATGAATACTGTTTGAATGCAGCCCTGGCAAGTTACTCGCCAGGGCTGCATTCATGCCTCATGACGACCATGGGCATGATACATTAAGGCATGATGTCATCCTTAAAGGGTTAAAGCAGTACAGGGTTATGGTGCAGGTCTAGTTTTTTTGCGGAAAAACACTCCCTTCTCACTTTGGGCTCAATGCATAACGGTGCTGGTCGAAGGTAAAAACTTCACCAAGAAAGCGTCCCCAGTGCATGTCTGGGTGCGTGACTTACGCGGACTGGTGTCGGGGTTGACGACACAGACGCCGTGTTTGGCAGCAAAGTTCTGGAAGCCGCTTTTGGTGATGAAGTTCTGCTCCGTGCAGGTCAGACCTGCGACAGGGAATATACGATTTATTCATTTATTTATGAATATGGATTACAGTCTTCAGCTATTTCCGAACAGACAATTAGTTAAACTAGATGGAGTAAAAGGCGCTAACTCCTAAAGCCCAATTGATCAATTCTACCCTCAGGAGATCATACAATACATTTACATGACTCATGAGCGATTTACATTCGGGGATTCACAATGTATGTTAAGAACATTCCTAATTGATGAAACGAATTGGTCACACTTTAAGAAGGGGGGGGGCAAAAATAAGATTGTGTACAATATATCCATGTGAAATTATACCAACTCCTGCCCTGTGGTTAAAAAAATACTGCTCGCTATTAGCGCGTGCTTATCTTTACAAAAACGGGAGGGGGGCGGGTAAAAAATGTCACTTGTTTTCAGCGAAAAAGCCAACCCATTTTTTGACATGCTGGGTGGGTGTGGGGAGGCATAAATTTCACCTCCCCACCCCGTTGTTAAAAAATGACCAGTCGCTAAATTGACCAAAACGCCTTACCAGACAGGAAGTAGAGGACGGGCACCTTGCTGCTCTCGGCCTGGGGCGGAAGGTACACCCCGACGTTCATCTTACACTTGAGCTCCGAACTGGAGAAAATATGACAAAAAATATCTTATGAGTTCGGTATAAATCGAGATTTTCAAGATTAGATTAAAAAAGTTTACATTGAACAGTGTCCATTCACTACACTGATGCAATAATGAGCAGTGGCACACTGATATCTCTGATGCTCATACAAGATCCCATTTTTCTTTGTTTGAGACACATTTCAAGACCCCTGTATACCTGGCGTTTTTACAGGTCATTCCTGGCCTACTGTATATGTATCATATTTCGTGCTATACATATTTTCGCGGATTTTGCGGATTTTAAAATCAACGAAAATATGTACAGAGCGAATTTTTTTCCACTGTAGCTCTGTTACTACCACCTTTCAGATCCGCGAATTTAAATCCCAGCGAAATTGCATTTATTGATTAGCAAATCCGCGAAAATTTATACCAGCGAAAATATCTACATTTACAATATATGTCATATTCTTCATTGACATTAAAGCTAGCAACAGACTTTCCTTTAAATTGACTATTGTGGGTACGCACCTTTCATGGCTGATGACCTGCTGCCAGCCGCCGAAGCTCTTGACCTTGGACACTACTGTGAGGGTGTAGAATGAGGCATCCAGGTTCGGGGATAAATACATATATATATATACAATGGTTATGTAATGTTACGTAAGGGTAAGTAGTAGGGTATAATAATAAGGGCTATATATATTCATGAATAAATAAATATATTAATATCATAGAAAGAGAGGGTGGGGCAACTTATATAGTCAATACAAGAATTGTATAAGAGCTACTAGTATGTTATATGTGATTAGGGTTACCTGTACAAGTCATGGCGCGGATCAACCGGGGGAACTGACTCTGAAAAAAAGCAAAAAGATTTGTTGTCATTATCAAAGTAAGCTGGATATGTACCGTGTAAAACACAAAGTTTAATAGTTCAGAGATGCCACTGGGGCCAAATATAATAAATTGTAACTACACGTGTTTCTGGTAACAGCTTGGAAAAAGCTAGGTAGGTATGGTCAGATTTTTTTTTGATTTTTTGATTTATTTATTTTTGCTGCAATACAGAAGCAGCCTTTTTTGTAGGGTCTAACATTCGCAAAATATGCAAAATTTGTAAAAGTGGTAGTTATTCTTAAGTCGCTGCACTGCTGACAGTATCTATAAGCTATGATTTGATACCAAATTTGTCTTTATTTGTTCATTTCTATCATATTTTTATTTATTTATAAAGCATTTTAGAAAAATAAATTGGGGTAAAAAAATTGGGGTCGGCTCTGTTTAGGTACCAATGTTTAGGTAGGTACGGTCGGGTTACCGGAAACACAACTTTCTTTTTTATTTGGCCTCAGTTAACAAGTAGGAAAATATAAGTTTTGGTCAATTTTCTGAAGGAAATAGGCCTAATTCAAAACAAAATTCCAGCAAATAAATAGGAGTTCATGTAAAAGTAGAAAGAGTGGCATCTGTGGGGAGAGGGGCTTGTTGGATTTTGAGAGCAGTGTTTTCGACCCCGCATCCCAGTTATGATACCCAGTGTTGCCGAAATGACATCGGCACATTGGCTTTTGCCGATGTAGAATCGTAATGGCTATAATGGCCGGCCATGACCTTAGCTTCCCAGCAGTGAAAGAATTACTGATTTTGAAAAAAATACCATACCCGGCGGCAAAAAAAAACAAAGTGTAATAAACGAGACTTTGTTCCTTATAATATTGGTAATGTTATCAAGTAAAGAACAAGGTCGACACAGTTCGGATCAAGTGTACACGTTGCGAATCTGAGGTTTATTCAAAGAACCTAGACAGGCGTAGCTAAGTCAATGCGAACTCCCTATAGGGCCTAGGCCGGTCTGGAGCTGGTTGCGGCGGCAAGTACTGATAGGCTGAGTACCAGCATGTCCCTGGAACCCAGGGACAAGGTACCAGTTAATGCGAGTCTTATCAGTGATGGTAACCGCACCCAGCGAATTTTTAAATGGCGGACCCACTAGGTATGAGTCTACAGCCCTATAGAGTTCGGAGCGGGTTAGTAGGCTCGCAGCCGATATGATCCTTAGGGTCTCTGTCCAGTTTGGATCCAGTGTAACCGACGAGTTCCATCGGACGCTGGCTATATATAGGCGACCAGCCTGCACGCCCACACGTAGACCGTAAGCCTATAGCGACCTCTATCCATACCCCAAGCCCGGAACAGATGCTGCCACCTGTCGTCGGGCTGAAGGGTTCGGACAGAGCTCGCAACACAGCGTCCAACAGAACCCGCCATATAATTAAACCAGCAAATACAAAAGTATGGCATTTTTGATAATAGGACGGGTGGTAAATTTGGGTGAGTGGGGGGCGGGGGGAGTGAAAAAATGATGACCCATTAATCCGGTGGGGGGAGGGGGACTTTCAACTGTTTTCAGCTAAAAATCCTGCCCATCTGATTACCTACGATTATCGTCCCATCAGGGAGGGGGAGTGGGGAGGGTGCTGAAATTTCGAACCCTTTAGCCTAAGCCGGGCTTAGGCCTGGGGAGTCGGAAAAAATTATCACTTCCTAATCCCCTCCTCCTCTTTTTTTTCTTCCTTTTTTTGACCCGCCCACATCCAATCCTGCCCACCCCCTTCTACTACCACCTTCGCAGCCGTGTGGCACTCATCGACTAGTCCTTCAAGTTCAATAACAGAAGGTTGTTGTCCAGCTAACAGCTTAAAATTATTGGCCAAAGTCAGTCATGTCTCATACTAGACATGGTGACACAGCACACAACACAGTCTACTCCTACTAGTACTACCGGTAGTAGGGTAAGGTAAACTACCGGAACTACCGGTAGGCGGTAATTAAAAATAGGTTGTCCTAGTTTAGCATCAGACTAAAAATAGCTCGACAATGCAAGGATAATTCTGAAATTTACTTGCATACTTGAGTTCCCAGCTGTTATTGAAGGCTGAATTCGCCTCTGCAACCCTGGATGTTTGTAACGGCCGTGTCAAGGGGCGACTTCGTGAACTTTGGACCTGAGAAGTTACAGAAATTGACTCCAGTATGACCAACGACTCATATTATCGCTCAACAATCATGGGGGAGAAATCAAGTATTTTCACGGGTTTGACAGTGTCACATTTTAATTGTAACACAAGTGCAGTGTAGCTTTGCAGATAAACACTTTACACGGCGAAACAAGTTATGCATATCTTGGTAAAACTAGTTATTTTACCTGATCTTTTTGGAACCGGCGACTTCACGGAGCTTCCTGACCGAACAGCAACCCGTCTGAGTGATCGGCCACTGCGCTGTCCGCGGAGCGATATCTAAATATATAGTTCTATATGTTCTTGCATCCATAAAATTAATTTAACCTAATATATAGATAAATGAGCCAAATTTATATATAAAAGACTCAGATATAGTAAACTAAAGCAGATCATAAGAGATCATATGATTTTAATATCTCTGTAAAAACGCCTATGACCAGCGAAAGGCAGAAAGTAGTGCTGCAAAATGGAGGCCTCCGTGTCAACTTCTGATCTGATCGCTCAAATACAAACGGGTGGACATGGACGTCGGTACACCAATATGTTTGTATATATGCAGTGCTGTAAGTTCTAATGCCTTTCTTCAATTCTAACTCACTTAGAAAGCCACAGATGTTATGTGGACGCTGTAAAACACCAAGACCGGATGTTGCAGACGCCAACCGCCTGTTGTTTTGATACTGCACCCATCTTGTTGACATTTCTCATCCTGTCATCATTTTGTAAAAGTGACTGTAAATTGTTGGGATAGAGGAGTTTAACGTATGTTATTCCATAGATATGTGTGTGGGCCTTTGCTAGACACCTGCCGTACAATATTAACTTTTCCTTGCCCAATATTTCCATGGTCAAGTTGATCCCATTTGTCTTGAAAATATAAAGGCTGATGACATTGATCTACTGACAAGTGATGTGTATTCCAATTTCCAAAGTAGAATCAAAATTAAATTCAATAAATTCTGCAAATTACATCAAAGTCATCATGTCTCTATGACTATGTGGGCCTACTTTAAGTCCCTAGCTGAGCCTCTTAGAATGGTACGGTCACTGTCTGTGTCTGATTGAAGCCCCTATTCAATTGCCATAGGTATTTACTATTGGAGGGACAGGCACACAACACCATTGACATTGTAAGTTTTAAGCTGTGCCCAGGGCCAAGCCCGCCCAAGGGGGAGGTGCTGATGATCAAATCTACGAGGTGGGTGAAGGTAGAAAGCACGCCCCTACACGTTTACCGAGGCAATGGTTCTTTTACATCCGACACTACACAGGCATAGTGTCAGATGTACAGGCCTTTGGTACCGGTATGCTGTATGTTGACCACAGCAGGGTGCTACCGTACAGAGCCTCGAACGTACGACCCCGTACGTCTGAGACGAACACGCTACCGCCTGATCGAGCCACTCCCCACTCCCTGTCTGTATCATGACATATTATTTAAGACCATTGAAACTTGAAAGACCACAAACAGCGAAGGTTTCTTCAGCACTAGCCTATTTTCGCAACATTCGCAGGGCACAGCAAGTATGATGACGATTCTTTATTGCTTGAGTATGTCTCTGCTCACACCATTAAATACATTGCTGAATGACTTACGGAGTAAATGACTTCTGGCTTCGACTCTCGATCCTGAACTGCCTCTTCGGCTTTGATGCCAGCGCAGTCGCTTTTAAGGTGTCATGGTACTAATCCGCCCAGAAAACCTACCCAAATAGTCCCTACTAAAAACGGACTTGTAGTGGATATAATCAATACTAGGAGACCTTATTTTTGACTGGGAGTAATAATAGGCATACCAGAAGATGAGCAATGCTTGGTTTAAAAAAGGTTTATAAAAGTTTTTGGCATCCATGGTAACCAAGGGGTCATGCTTAGAGGTCAAAGTCAAGGTCACAGGTCGGTGGGGCACTTGAAAATTGATCATATTCAGACTATGCTTTTTCCATGGCAACTAGGGCAAAATCTAATCTGAATCCGATATTGACGGATATTTTTAAAAGATCGGAAATGACGTCAGCTTTTGTTTAAGGCGTCATTTATGAACGCCATCAAATTTTGAACCGCATTCGGAGCCACTTGATAGTGAAAAAGAGGAAAATATCAGAACATCACTGTGCCAATTAGTTCCGTGACACCATAATGTGGCGCTGCACAGAACACAGGGATGCCTAGCACCCATAGTGGTGATTCCTGCGTGCGGTGCTCTGCACCGGTCAAGTAGCATGCTATGGCCAGTGGGTCCTTGGCGTCACACCGGCTCGTGTCCTCCTTGTTCTCCACCAGCCCCACCGTGCTCGTCACAATAGTAAATGACCACTCTCTAGGGGGATGTTTTTTTTTGTGCGGCAGGGGCTTAAATTGTCTTTCTACTCTTTTTGGCGTGATATGACTCGCAAGAACACCTCTTTTGTCATTGCAGATTTTGTGACAATAGCAACTATCCTTGGAACAGGAATATTAGGTATGTATGCACATAGACTCTATTTGTACTACCGTAAATTCCTGCGTACTACCCGCGGGTTGTACGCAAACCAAACTCAGGTTTCATTTGATACCAGACATGCCTATATAAGGTGCGGGTTATACAAGGGTTTTTATCACTATAGAACAGTACTAAAATTGATCAGAAATGGGTTATAGGATTCTCCTGTGTTGGGGGTGCGGGTTGTACGCCAGATGCGGGTAGTACGCGGGAATTTACGGTAGTGTATAGTAGTGTTTCAACCAGAGAAATTCATTGAGGTTAACAAGTGGTGAATGACTAATCTTTGTTGATTCAGGCCTACCGGTAACACTTTCCAAGTCCGGACTTTACCCGTTCCTCGTCTCCTTTATTGGAGGATTCTTCATGCAGGTAAATTACTTTTTGTACTCTTTTTAAACTGTGTTCGTGTTAACAATTATCTGTATCTGTAACTTAAATTTTCATAATTAGACCAGTTCATCTCTAACTTAACTGGTCCAAGGGTAGATAGTCCATGAACCTTTACTTACAGTAAGTATATTCAGGTTTGAGCTATCTATAGCCTAGTATAGGTGAACAACTTTTAAGAATTAAATAAGAAAGTATAATAATTTCAACACCTTAAAAATGAATGAATATTAATTTTCATGAAAAATAGTTGACAGATACAAAAAGTCCTGATGAAGGCTCGATAGAGCACGAAACGTTGACGAATGAAAGAATGACAACTTTAACTTTGTGAAAATTATTTTACCGGTACCGTACACAACCACCGGAAGAGGGTGTTGGGAATATTTTAGAACTTCTTCAGATACAAAAAGTGTATACCGTATTCGACGTAATAAGCGCCCTGGGCGCTTGTAAAATTATTTTCATGGCATTTTAGTACTGAAGAGTTTAACTATCTCCAAAATCGTGAAATTTGAGCCTTTGTTCTAGTCTAGAAATGCCCCTAAAAGGGGGCGCTTATTAGGGGGAAGGCGCTTATTACGTCAAATACGATAATAGTGTAATCTCTTCTGTTTCCCCCCCAGGCGTTGCTGGTGTACTTCTTTACCGACCTCCTACAGAGGGTTCACGCCATACAGATACAGAAGGCACAGGTACGTCCTCAGTCACATCTCAATAACAAAGATGCCATTTTTCCTACTTTTGAAGAAATTCCTACTATTTTGCTGGAATTTCTGTACTAAATTATACTCGTTTCCTAGGGAATATTGACTACAGTTGTGACATTTCCTACATTTTGTTGACGTCATATTTGTCAACCGTATAGTACTTACTAAATGATACTATATTTACCAGTATAAATGCTCAAGCACTTTTGATATTGATTTCAATTCACCTTTACCCTAGAGCTAATACAAGACAGGCAATTGTATGACACCAAAATTTAGTGCCTTAATTTATGTTAAGACCCCTGTATCCGTGGCACTTATTCAAAAAAGGGGCACATACATTTTACCCCAGCCATTGGCCCAATATGATATTACACATTTGATTTGTTTCACTATGTTTTAGTCGTTTTCTTGCTTTATCAAATAATATTGGCATTACCGGCAATTACACTTATACAAAACCACCGCTTATTTTTTACCCTGGCACATATGTGCCAATATAGCATGCACGTTTGTTTTGTTTTATTGTGTTTTGTTTATTTCCCGTTCACCCACCGTGCAGCATCACCAGTTGCAGGAGTCGATGCCGCTTAACGACATCAACACGGCCGACGAGGACCTGGAGGACCTTGAGGAAGAACACGAATCCAATGGTAAGTTTTGAAGAACAAGATTTTCTTTATTTTCCTTGGGCCAAAAAAAACAAAAAGTTGTGTTCAGGTATCCCTAGCGACCCTATGTTTTTGGCCCTACCCAATTTTTATTATTATTTTTTTTTGGAAGGCATTTTTTTTTTTTTTTTTTTTACCAAAACTTCTTTTTTCACTGAAATGTTTTTTTTACTGAAAATTATACGAAAATGGAACTTTGTCTCAAAATCCTTTTTTAAAAAAGGTAAAAAAAAAAATCAGAAAAATCTACCTACCTACCTACCTTTTTGGGCCATGTTACCTGAACTCTTTTTTTTCTTTTGGCCTTGTAAGTTTGACATGGTTTATATCATAACATTGCTTCCTGGATACATACGGTTGTTGCCAGTGTAGGAACGCCTTGCTTACTATGGTACTAGCCCTGAACCATGCATATTAAAGAACACTTGATATCCTTCGAAAAGATTAGGGGACATGCCCCAGTAGTCGTTTCTCTCTCACCTCACAGATTTGATCACGCACCTCTTAGATGCGATCATCTATAGATAGACATTATAAGTCTGAGGCGTCATTGTACACTTCAACGTAAAAAACAAAAACCTTTGAGTGCGAGGGTGGGTGGGTGAGGGAGTAGAAATGTTGTAAAATGGCCACGGTTAGGTGCTTAGTCCAACTGTAGCCAGTGTAGGTAGAGGTATCAGCAGGGTTGAAAGTGACCAATCTAAAAAAAAACTTGAAATGTTCAAAATGTGGACCATCATGCATGAACTTGAACAATCCATCAATTGTTGTCACCATTGTAGGAGCAGTTCTTGCCGGTCACGTGATCCTCCCCAAGGACCACCAGGTACGCGCGCCCAACCTGCACCTGCTGGGGGAGCTCTTCCTGGGCTGTGGGGTCAGACAGATGTTCAACGTCGTCCTACTCATACAGTTGTAAGTTTATCTACTTATTGACTCAGGGAGCTACTGCTCCCAGAGTCTTATGCGACGCCTCTGTGAGACGCTTTCCACCCATCTGTGGGAAAAAAAGTAAATCAATATTTCTCACAGAAAAAAACAACATTCGATATTGCTGTGATGCACACATACAATTGAAGTGTTTTCTGTTCCAATGCAACAAACCCCAACAGTTTCTGTCCATTGGTTCTATCTGAAATTCTATCCCAAAGTAGACCTGTCCAAAAAAGGTAATTTTTTCGTGCCTGTAGACAAACATCAAAGTACTGCTGTAGACATTTTGTCGATTTCGGCATTTAGTGTTAAGCCTATGGGAGATCTGACTTTTAGCAAGGTGAGACGTTTTTTGTCAGACCAATATGGCATGGGAAGGGATGTGTGGACGAAATTGTTGTCGATTTTTGGGTATGTGTGTGATGGTGTGCAGGGTTAGGAGCAGGGGCAAGGGTATGTATACACACACACCATACACACACACCATACACACACACCATACACATACACACACACTATACACACATTATACACACACGCTATACACATACACACACACACACACACACACACACACACACACACACACACACACACACACACACACACTATACACTCACACCCTGAGTCTTTTGTGATTAGGATCACACGCTAGATTTTTCAGTATTTGACTCTTTAAAGCCACACAAAATAAAAAAGTTGGTCTATGGATTTTGTTTTTCAAAAATTGGTGAGGGCGGGCGAATGTTATTAAAAAAATTTCCAATTTTTTTTTCTCTATGGATTTCAACCTTAAATCGAGAGGAGCGGGTGAATTTTTTTCTTCTGAGGAAAAATAATCTACAAACTGATATTTCCTGGTTCACAACGAAAGAAAAAGCCGCCAAGACATAGACACATTTTTACACACAAATATCTACGTCTACAGTATTTATCTTCTCCTATTGCAGTATTGCCTTCCTTATAAGCTATGCCCTAGCAGGAAGTGAAGCGTATGCTGTTGTTATCGGAGTTGAGTAAGTATTTCATGTTTTCATATATATTCATTTTTATAAATTCATGAATATCCTTTTTACATAATTCCTAGCATCCATTTCAGTATTTTTCAATCAAATAGGTTTTGAATAAATACCAATCTGTCCTAACATAGACTATTAGTATTTCTGTGTGTTTATATATATCATTGGTAAATATATTGATGTAATATTTGGTATATATTTATATATTAATATAATTGACGTTCTAAGGGGATATATCCCATCATTTTATTTATCAATAGAATAATGGATGTCATAGAAATATAGTAACTGCTAGACTTACTTTTACTATGAAATCCATATTATTTAGATATTGTGTCTTCTTTCAGCCATTTCTACGTAATACCCTTCTTTGTTTGGGTCCTCACCTTCGCCGTAGTCTTTGCACTTAACGTCATCCAGCCAATCGTCTCTATACTAACATTTGTAAAAGGATCACTCCTCCTCGCAACAGTAAGACCTTTAGAGTATTATTTGATTTGATAGATTTAAACATTTGAAATACTGATGTTGAAGGGGAGTAATGTAGCGGGCACGTATCGCTCGGGGCAGCCCGAGCGTGTGTGGAGAGCGCATTGCCCGCCTGTGGTAGCTCAAGTACCGTAGCAGAGCAGTGAGAAGCAGCTAGCCCTGTGGTGTAGCGGTAGCATTCTCAACTCCGGAGCGGAGGGGCCGGGGTTCGATTCCCCGTGGGGCTGTCACGTTTTCCACTGCCTTCTACACTGGTGCCGTGACCAGGATGGGACATCCTGGGTTGGGTACTTGAGCGGTTTCAGCTTCTGCTAGGTAGGTCCTCGTGACCTTGCCGACGACCTAGCAAAAGTCTGAAGGGGAGTAATGTAGCGGGCACGTATCGCTCGGGGCAGCCTGAGCGTGCGTGGAGAGCGCATTGCCCGCCTATGGTAGCTCAAGTACCGTAGCAGAGCAGTGAGAAGCAGCTGGCCCTGTGGTGCAGCGGTAGCATTCTCAACTCCGGAGCGGAGGGACCGGGGTTCGATTCCCTGTGGGGCTCGACGTTTTCACTGCCTTCTACAGTACTAAAAATGAAAAACAAGTGAATTCTTTTTCCATCCAGGATGTTAAACATTAAATCTTTAAGCCCCTCCTGTCGGTCAACAAATAACCAATATAAAATTAAAACAACATTTTTAAGAAAACTTGAAAACAAATGTCTTATATGCGCTATATGTAACCTATGTGTAATATCCATTTGATCTAATGTTAACACATAGCATATAATAAAATATCATTTCATAGGTGATGTGTTAATATTCACGCCTCCTTTCAGGTGGTTGTGACATATTTTGTTGGGGCATCAATTCATCATAACATGCAAAATGATTTTCACTACATTGGAGAGCCCTTCCTTATGGGCACTGTAGCACTTGGTAAGTACACGTACTAAACAGTGGGGTCATCCTCTTAAAAAATAGATGGGGTTGAGGGCTTGGGGGAGGTGAGGGGTTTGTGGTAACCTCAAAAAATCCTTCAATAGGGCACTTCAAACTATACACTTGTTGTCCAAAGCTATAGTGGTGAAGAGTCAGCCAAGAGTGGCAAGATAGAATGACAGTTTGAAATGTAAACAAAAGGTTCCATTACATAGACTCTAACTATGATACTTCTTTACTCTTTAAACATACACGACCTACCATTACTTGCGAAAAACCTAAACTGGGCATATCTCCTCTGAATTAGTCAATGGGACGTTAAACTACCTAAGCAAACAAACAAACAAAATCTCTACATTCTACTATACTACTAACTGCCTGTGTGAATTTCCCACATTGTAAATGCAACCAAATTATTTTAATGCTTTTTGCATTTTACATCTTCCAGCGGGTATCATCAATGTTATGCCATTCCTCTATGCCAAAATACACCCAATTAAAAAGCAGGTAAGTTTAGAAAGTTGATTACCATTCTTGATTTTATTTCTATATTACCAATACAGCTTATAGGCCTGTGGCAAACCTTTCAAAAGAGGCTTATTTAAGGAGATACCCCTACCCATCTTACAACAAGCTGAATTTCACATATATTCAAGCATTTTTCATCAGCTTTCTGAATATTGATATTGGCCCTGCCGGAAATGGTGCGAAGTCAGCCATTTTGGATGGTTTCCATGGCAACCATGAAATTTCTCAAATTTCTCAAATTTTATAATCTGGGACACACTTATTGCTCTAATTCTGGAACCAGTTAAGCTACGTACAAGATATTTTAATAGGGAGTATGTATATGAGGTACCCTCATATGACCTTACTATCATTGACCTTTGTCAAGGTCAAGGTCACTTAATTTGACCTTGAATGTGCAAAAAACCCTTAAAAATCATGAAAATACAGTTTATGACTACATTTATTGCTCTATTTATGGAACCAGTTAAGCTACATTCAGGATATTTTGACAGAGGATATGTATATGAGATACCTTTATGTGCCCTTACTATTGGTGACCTTGGTCAAGGTCAAGATCACTTAATTTGACCTTGGACATGCAAAAACCCTTAAAAATCATCAAAATACTGTTTATGACTACATTTATTGCTCTATTTATGCAACCAGGTAAGCTACATACAAGATATTTGGACAGGGGGTGTGTATATGAGATACCCTCATGTGACCTTACTATGGGTGACCTCGGTCAAGGTCAAGGTCACTTAATTTGACCTTGGACATGCAAAAACCCTTAAAAATCATCAAAATACTGTTAACCCTCTAAGGGCTGCTGCTGCCTCTGGGCAGCATCTAAATTACAGCTCCTGCTATGAAACAGGAGAAGAATAAGAATTTTTGAATCAATCCAAAACTATTTAACAGTAATACTACGTCCCCTTGTAAAAAAAAGTGTAAATTCTGTCTCCAATGGAAATTATTTCACTCCTTAGCCACTATCCCAGGGAGCACATACTTGTAAAGTTGCATATTCCCATGGCATAGGGCCGGTGGTTATGTCCCAAATGACGTGTTTCAAGGCTAGCAGGGAAAGGGTTAATGACTACACTTATTGCTCTATTTCTGGAACCAGAAATTGGAGAAAATCAGCACATCACATGTAAAATGCACATGTTAGAGCAACACTGAAATATTCATAATTAATTTTGTTCCAGGAGTCACCATATAGTAGCCCTTCTGAGGTATTTTAATTGAGTTTAAACTAGGTTGCTATGGCAACCACACAAAATCTGTATTAATTGACAATGTATTAGCTACATAGAATGTGCGAATTTCATAAGGCAGGAGACAGATACATAATATTTGAAGGGGAAAATACATACCATCCCCTCAACCGGCCTTACCATTGTTGAACTTTTGTCAAGGTCAAAGTCACTCAAACTGACCTTGAGCAGGCAATAATCTGAAAATACTACCTATGATTTAGTTTAAACTTCTATCAAAATCCAGAAATGTTAATTCCAGCATTAGATTTCATTGAGGATTTCCAACCATGCCATAGATTGACAAGGAAATTAGAGTAGATGTTATGCGTGTGTGTGGTGGTGGGTGTGGGAGAGGCTAAAGCTAAATGCATACAGAGGGGGGTTGAGAGGGGGGGGGGGGGTTAAGGTAGGGGGCTGGTTGGATAAGGTGGTTGGGGCATTAGATAAATAAAGGTCCTCAATGGAGATGGGGGAGGGGAGCGAGTTTTTTTAAAGTCCATATTGGGCAGTTATGGAGGGTATACCTGACAAGTATAAGTAATGTTTGTAAACTCTAGTGATTGGAAACAACCATATGTATGAATAATACTTTGATCTTTAACCTATTGCCTTGGCAGTAATCATGAGCAAATCAGATCACTCACAAGCTTTGATTACTAGAATACTTTTGTAATTCAGTATGTCTTATAAAAAAAACTAGAATTAAGCCCAAAATATGTACAGTCAACTCCCTGTATTACGGCCACCCTTGGGACTTTCTAAAAGTGGCCGTAATAGCGAGGTGGCCGCACTGGAGAGAGGCAATGCTAGACATGTATACCAGGATATATTTGATTTTTTATAGGGAAATAGCCCGGGGCCAAGGAGGAAAGCAACAAAAATCTGCAAAGGGGCTTTTTCCTGACTTAGAATAACAAACCTAGAAACCCGTGGTTATAGTGTAGTTTATTTAATATCGATTTCAACCCATCCAATCACACTACCATGTACCTTGTTCTTAAAGAGGCCACATCCAAACATACCCTTATAACAAAATGTACCGGCATAGCAATCATACCCCCCCCCCCCCCGCCAATACAGTGCCATGTTGAATGTATGGTAAGGGTCGAGGTGCGAGGCAGCATTCGTACATTACAATGTATGACAAAGGGGTGTGAACGCTGACCCCCCCCCCCCCCCCGTCCTGCTACTGCCCTGAGTATACCAAGCCTAACCCTTTAAGAGCTTTAATGTGTTGGTAATTACGATGCATAAATACAGCCCTGGTGAGTAATATCGATGCATCACCCAATGCATCATGCTGACCCGTTAAAAGTGTATCATTTAGCATCAATGCTTGGATACAAACTTGGTGAGTAACTCTCCAGGGCTGCATTCATGCATCATGACGACAAAGTGCATAGTCCTTTAATGCATTATGCGGCCATTAGAGGGCTAACAGCAGTGTCAATGGGTCTGGACTGTGACTCAAAGTTGCTATAGACGACCATTAAATCACAATGGAGGAAGACCATACCCATGATCTATGTGTATACCATTTTTAGTTTCAAATCAAAAGGCTACTTTCCAATACAACTGGCCGTAATAGAGGGAGAAACCTAGTGTTTGGGACTGTAAAAACAGTGGCCGCAGGGCGAGGTGGCCGTATTAGAGGGGTGGCCGCATTAGAGGGAGTATTTTATATTAAAACAAAGGGAAAAACTGTTGGTACTTTCTGAAAATGGCCTTAATGATGGGGTGGCCATACTGGAGGAGTGGCCGTTAGGAGGGAGTTGACTGTATATTATTTCAATTTCATTGGTTGGGGAAATCCTACCTTAATTACCTTGTGACAAGGTAGCCTATCCAGAGAGTGATGTCACAAAAGACCAAAAATGTATCAGACACACTCGGCCCATCTCCATTGTTTGGTCTAGACACCACTATAAAAACCTCTTGATTGGTTGCTCAGTAATCTACACCAATTTTGGTATGCAATGACAGCCAATTAAGGGCCACTCAAGTAGGGGGGTGATAAATCTACTCTTGTTCGAGACAGGCTTATGCATTTGGGTCCAAAAACACACAAAATCACAAATATAATTTCAAACCTCTGTGACCACCCCCTAAGGGAGGTCCAAAGATCGACCAAATAGTGAGAAAACAGCCAAAATTCAGACTTTAAGATTCCTACTCATACCTCACTTCATCAAAACGGTCATCAAAACGGTCAGAAACCTTCATATGGGACAGCCTTCATATGGGGCAGCAGGACCAGCTGGTCAATGAGGTGTGGGTGAGGTGTGGGTGAGGTGTATGTGAGAGAAGGGGCCATTCATGTATTATAAGTGAAAGATGTGTGATATACATCACATGTGACCCAGGGTCCCAGTCCAAAGTCCCAACCAAAAGTCCCAACCCAAAGTCCCAACCCAAAGTCCCAACCCAAAGTCAGGGTAAGCTGGAGCTGGAGCTGGAGCTGGAGCTTATCATGTACTTAGATATAGTACTCCCTTATAATCATTCATTCGTCAATTCTGGTATCAGAAATGAATTCCTTGTTAAAAAGTACCCTCAAGTCATGCGTCATACATGTATGTTATTCCATTTCAGGCCAGCAGGTGGGTGTGGGTGAGCAGGTGGGTGTGGGAGAGCAGGTGGGTGTGGGTGTGCAGGTGGGTGTGGGCGACAGTTGCAGGCTGCGGGCATGTACCGCCTTTTGTCCCTATCAAAAAGCGAGTCAATCGGATGATAAACGGCGGAGATACGGGTGGTACAATTTCTCTCTGCACTCCTTTTCTGCTGCCGCTGTGGGACTGTTGTGCTGTCTTGTTGACTTCTTGCGGAGTACGAGAACTGCTAGTGGCACCACCATATCTTTTACGGGAAACATTTTTCCCCCAGCCTTTACAGATCACCTGGTACCCACTGACCTTTCTTTTGAGTGGAAATAGCACCAAAAGCGTCTCACAAAAGCGTCTCACCCTCCCTTCAACACTGAGCTCTATGGGTGTCTGTGTGAACGTGCATCTTTTAAAGTCAGAATTCAAGGTCACTGGCCTATCTTCAGCATTAGTTCACACAGACTCCGTTTTCAGGCTGTTTTTGACTTTTTTTCAAGAGCGTTTTTCTGCTACAAATATTTATATTTTTACAAACTGAAAAAAAGAGGGAGGTAGAGTTTGTTTCAATCTATAAGCATGAATTATTTCAATCAGATAAATAAAAGAAGAAATGCAGCGGAACTCTTCAAAGTCAGCTGACCAATCTTAGTTTTTTGCTGGAAAACCGTCTCACAGAGACCCAGGGTACCCTGGGTCAATTATAAGAGGTCTGATGGCTGAAGTGCCTAGATGTGCTCAGGTATGGCCTCCTCTGGGAATGTTTTCTTCTTTTTTGTGGGGGGGGGGGGGGAAAGGGAGGTCTGGGGGTCTTGGCCCCCTTCACACCCTTTACCCCTCGATTATGCACACCACTGCTTTACTTCCAAGACAGGCCATGGTTTGTAAATGCCTAATGATATTCAAAGATCCTGACATTGTGCATACAGTGTTATATGGAGGCAAAGGTAGGGAGGAGGGTTATCTGATGGCTTTTGGTGCAAACCGGGGGGAGGGGGAGTCATAGGGGGTAGTCAACAGAAAGAGGGGGTGTGAGGCCCCTATCCCTCAAAAGGCCCCTATCCCTCAAAATGATTTGAGACATAGGGGCAACCTGAAGTCCTTAAGTCACAAATATTTTTGTCATGTCCCTATCCCTCAAAATAGTCTCAAAACCATTTGAAACATACTTGCTCAAGTCCTAGAATTTATATAAAGACAGAAATGGCTTTTTTTCTCAACTATACTTTTCTCAACTGTCTTAATTCTAGGGACTTGTTGGGGCCATATCCATTGAAGCCCCCCATGCATCACACCCCCTGACCACAATACCCCCCTCCCCTCTGACCACTCCCCCTCTCCAGTGTCTGACCTGTTAAATAAACAGGAGGGGTCATCCCACTAATTAACCCCTTCCACGCGATAAGCCAATATATTGCAATAAATTGCATTGAGTTACAAGAAATCCAGTGGTGAAGGGGTTAAAACCAGGCCCCATGACCTCATCTTAGTGTATACATACCACCCAAAGGATACAGTTCCCCTCATGCTGAGCTGCTCACCACAGCCAAGTTTGGGCTCTCTGAGTGTGGACAATTTGGATACTCCAAATGGCTACACTAAATACACTTGGGTAACCAATGGTCCCTATGACAACTGTCTTAGGGGGAAGAATAATATGGAAGGCCGGTGCGACATTTTGCCATTTGCTAATTGCCATTTGCCATTTGCTAATTGTAGCTATTTGCTATTTGTCACGTCATTGTCGGCGATGTCAAGTCATTGTTGTCAACTTCACAATGAGGTCGGCAATGTTATGATACCGCTTAACCCAAATATAGCTGGTGCTTGGGTGACCAATGGTCCCTATGACAACTGGTGACATTTTGCCATTTGCCATTTGCCGTTTGTTATTTGCTACGTCACGATGACGTTGGGGACGTCACAATGACGTTATTAGGGAAGCTGGTGCTTGGGTGACCAATGGTCCCTATGACAACTGGTTGTCATAGGACAATAATGATATGAAAGACCGGTGCGACATTTTGCCATTTGCTAATTGTCATTTGTTATTTGCTGGTTTTAGCTATTTGCTATTTGGCATTCGCAGTTTGCTGGTGGACAATTGTCATTTCCCGCGCATAACCCGTAGGTTGTTATACGCGAACCAAACCTCCAGTGCTGGTTATACAATATTCTCAAAGTCTAGGTGTGAGGGTTTTTATAAGTATAGTACAGTACTAAAACGGTGATTTTCAGGTTATATGATTCTATCAAAGTCAGGGTGCGGGTTATACGCGAGGTGTGGGTTATACATGGGAATTTACGTAGTAATCAGTTGCTATTTGCTAGTCTCAGGGTTGTTGCCATAAAGGTCAGACTAGGCCTACATGGACCTACACATAGACCTATAGAAACCTATAACATGATCATCCTAGAAAGTGCAATCCTAACCATTAAATGGCAACTCGATGACTGGCAATTGACAAAAAGCTCAATGGCAATTGGAAAATGGCAATTGACAAATGCCAAAATTGCTGATTGATGACCATATTAAACAATTGGCAACATTAAACCAGCAAATGACAATTGGCAACCAACAAATGGCAATTGGCAATTAGCAAATAGCACAATGTCGCACCAGCCTTCCAAATTATCACTAAAAGCAAGGTGATCTTCCTATGACATCATAGGGACCATTGGTGACGTTACAACGCAGACAACAATGTCACCTTACAGTATTGAATTAAAGTGTGCAGACTAGTTGCAATTAATTCTGCAGGTGACAAGAATTTAGGGTAATAAAGTTGATGAACATGAGACACATATACACATATTTTACAACATCCAGGCTGCTAAATTGGTTGATTTACACAGGCCATATGTGCTTGCCATAGCAACATACTGATTAAACTCTATTTAAACAGCCAAGAAAGGTATTGTTGGTTTATGTCTACCCTTAAACTAAACTATTTGTAGATATTTCAGTTTTAACATGACTTGAGTAGTTGTATATGTAGTGATATGGTAATTTCAAGGTCAAATCAGTCATATCGGTGACCTTGACTAAGGTCAAGGTCAACTTAATCAAGGTAACTTTAACCTTGGCCAAGGCTACAAGAACCATATCTAGTACTTAAAGGGCCAGATCTCGGTACCCCTCCACCGACAGTCACGGTCGGGACAGGTACTCAGCTGTATAAATAGGGGAGCTGGGCCTTTAACCCTTTAACTGCTGGCCTTGAAAAATGTAATTTGGGCCTTATCCACCGGCCCTTTGCCCTGGGAATGTGCAACTTAGTAAGTATGTACTCCCTGGGATAGTGGCTAAGGAGTAAAATATGTTGTATTGGAGACATAATTTACCCTTTTTTGACAAGGGGACGTAGTACTCATATTAATTCTTTTTGGATTGATTCAAAAATTCTCATTCTTTGTGTCATAACAGGAGCTGCAATTTAGTAGTATTGCTGCCATAGGGCAGCACTGTTGCTGCCCTATGGCAGCAGCGGTTTTTCAGGGGTATTTTAGATGCTGCCACTGGGCAGCAGCAGCCCTTAAAGGGTTAAGATACTAATAGTTCATTGAATAGCATCTGTGCCAGAAATATATCATTCAATATAAGAAAAACAGGAAAAACAGGAAAAACTCAGTGTCATTAGCCAATTGCTGAGATATGCTGAGAAGAAAAATGTGTTGTTACCATGGCAACAACTTAACTAATATAATTGTTAATCCCTGATGATTAATGGCAGTGATGTATTCAATCTTCTTATGTCCTTAAATGAACATTATAATTAGAATATTCAAATTAAGTCAAAATATCTTGTATAGCTTAACTGGTTCCATAAATAGAGCAATAAATGTAGTCATAAACAGTATTTTGATGATTTTAAGGTTGTTTTGCCCTTTCAAGGTCAAACTACATGACCTTGACCTTGACCAAGGTTACCAAAAGTAAAGTCACATTAGGATACCTCATATACATACCCCCTGTCAAAATATCTTGTATAGCTTAACTGGTTCCATAAATAGAGCAATAAATGTAGTCATAAACAGTATTTTGATGATTTTTAAGGTTTTTTTGCCTGTTCAAGGTCAAATTACATGACCTTGACCTTGACCAAGGTCACCAATAGTAAAGTCACATTAGGGTACTGCATATACATACCCCCTGTCAAAATATCTTATATGTAGCTTAACTGGTTGCATAAATAGAGCAATAAATGTAGTCATAAACAGTATTTTCATGATTTTTAAGGGGTTTTTGCATGTTCAAGGTCAAATTAAGTGACCTTGACCTTGACCAAGGTCACCAATAGTAAGGTCACATTAGAGTACCTCATGTACATTCCCCCTGTCAAAATATATTGTATGTAGCTTTATTGGTTCCAGAAATAAAGCAAAAAATGTGTCCCAGATTATAAAATTTGAGAAATTTGAGAAATTTGATGGTTGCCATGGAAACCATCCAAAATGGCTGACTTCGCACCATTTCCGGCAGGGCCAATATCAATATTCAGAAAGCTGATGAAAAATGCTTGAACATATGTGAAATTCAGCTTGTTGTAAGATGGGTAGGGGTTCCTCCAAATATTGAGGTCTCTGCCACTTAATTCTTGACCTAAATACTTTGGTCATAATATAAGTCATATATATATTGCCATAGCCTACTGGCTTTGATACAAGAATGTAGATTGAAGAGTGTTAGATTAAGAATGATACCCAGAATGTGATTTTTTAGGTAATTCTTAACATAAGAAGGGTAGAAAATATGATTGTTTAAAATGAAGTACCTAAAATTATTTTTCCAGGTACAAGGGTTTCGAACAGCAATCCTCAGCGGTTTAACCACATGTGCTGTTCTTAATATCTTATGGTATGTACATTGTATCAGTTTTGACAAATTGCGCTCGGTTATAAGCTACCAGATATGAGTTTGAAAGGAAACATATGGCTTCTAATGACAATGTTTAAACATCTTAGACTATATTCTTATATACACCATGGTATTTTATGGGGTACACTTTGGTGTATTTTAGAAAATATGACCCAAAGAATTTGGCTTATAACTAAGGTGGTAAGGTGCAATGTGAAATGATCGTTGCGTTAATTAATATAAAAATGATTATAACATTTCATCAAATCTTCAATGTTGTTATTTTTGCATAGGTGTTCAGCAGTGTTACACATAGTGCCCCAGAAGAACAGCTGTTTTGCCTACAAAGTAACAGAAAACAACTCGTTCCATGTGGCTCGGCCAGTACACGTGGAACACAGGTTGGTCTGTGCCCACAACCTTTCACTGGAAAGGTAAGGTTCTAATAGCTTTTTTTAATCATTTTTAGTCACTTTTTATACATACTGATATTTATACATGTGTAAATAATACCATCAATGATTGGCTTAATACGAGAAGTAAGAGACCAAAAAAAAACATTTGAAGAGAAGTCTAAAGAAGTTTGAAAATAAGTCTGTAGAAGTTTGACACTGAATACAATGTTGTTGCTGTATACCTATAAGGTTTTTCTTTCTCCCTGCAGTGCCAAGGAAAATGGTGACATATCTACAATACCCTTAACAAAGGTAGAGTGCCTATTTCAATGTATAGATTTAGTTCCTTTATCAGTTGTTACACTATCCACTATCACTAGTAATTTTCATATATAAAGAAAAAGAAATATGAAAAAAGGGCGTTGGAATAAAATAATGTGTGTACGAATGAAATCTAATTCATTATCTTTTTTATATCAGGTATATTGTTATAAAATAGTATGTCTTCCTTTGCACACAAAAATGAATATATATATATTGGTTAGCTCCTGTTAAGATATTGCCCCTTTCCCTTTCAGATAATTCACCACCTGTACCCTGCCTATGACTGGGTGGCCCTTCTGGTGGAGCTGTTCATCATGATCAGTATAACAGTCTCCTACCTCACCATAGGGGCCGCCATGCACCACACATGTAAGTGCGTTATTTACTCTTTGAGGCTAACAGTGTGCTTTAAACACACTACTGGTATGCTGCATATTGGCATTACCAATGGAGCCAGCACTGATGAGTAACTTTTTTTTTTGTCATGGTCCGACGACCTAACCATTATTTAGCCATGGTTGCACAGTGCAGTGAAGTCGTCCATCCCTAGCTCTGTCAAAAATATCTGATGGGTAATTTTCAAAGGCTTGACATATAGATGACCAGTGCTGAGTAGGGGCATCATCATGACAAATGAACATAGATCATGGTGTAAGAGGGTAGTGCTTTCATTAATGATTTATAGTCCAGTCCTTCTGTACAACCACATGCACAGGAGTATGAAAAAGTAGCTGTGTTCGTGGGTCGCCTGCAATATAGAATTAACTTTAATGTGTCATAGTTTTTGTAGCCAATTTAAAAACGCTGGTTTGTGGGTACTGGTTAAAGCACTATAAAGGACTATGAATATAATTATTTAAAAAGATAAAGTCATGGATATCAACTCAAAATAAATCTTTACTGTTGCAGTAAGTGGCTGGGTCGACTCCATCTTTAACCAGGACAATGTTAACAACTACACCAACAAAGTTAACCTGTCCTCTAACAAATGGTGCCCTTGTATCAACCTCAAGTGGTGAGTACTTTACTTTTTGATTTTAATTGGGTGTGACATTTGGCAGTATTTTGCACCCCTTCCATGTTTGATATTTGATGGAGTGAGCTATACTGTTTTCATAAATCAGTGCATGCTTGATTATAAACATATGTAAATATATGAATGTGTTTCACCAAAGGCATTGTTTAGGAGATGACCTGAGTTTAGGGCAATGGGCCAGAATGTGTATGTCTCACAGCAAACCCTGTTTTTGTAACATCCATCTCTCTGACATAATTTGTCATTAATACATATATGTTGGGTTCATTCCTCTTTTCTGACAATGTGATGATGCTTGATTCCCAGGCATGGGATTTTTCAAGAATATCCCAGAAATTTCGAATCTTGAAGGCTAAAAATGCCCCCACTTTAATATTAATAGGGGGTGGGGTTCTTAGTCTCTGAGGGGACCCATCCATACACTTCATTTCAAATAACTCCCATAAAAGGGGTTTCGTCTGCGTTTTGGAATTTCCTCAAATCTCAATCCCATGCCTGATTCGTTGTCTGAATTAACAACTTGCTATGAGATGTTTGATGTTGCTTCCCATTAACAAAACAAACCTGTTTCTACTCCAGCGTGTGCAAAGCCGCAGTGTCCATTTTAGCTTTCTCAGCAGTCTTTACTATCGCTATGTTAAATCCAAAGGTAAGCATTGAAGCCAATTCTTCAGAAAAATATTTGGTCAAATTTTTACTACCTCTTTTTCATGAATTATATAATGAGTATATATTCAACATACTATTTCATGTCTATATTGAGCCGTTTCCAAGAATACTGTATCCAAACAACTACATTAATGAATACTATCAATGACTGCAGTATGTTCATGTGTCATCTTTTGCAGAGCTTTGAAGCTATGCTGGAGAAAGCTGCATCTTTATTTGCCAACTTAGAAGCAGGAGTCTTTGTATTTCTGATGATATTCACTGCCACGAACAGAGAAAACATGTAAGTTCAACCTCCACTATCTTTAACGTCTACCGAGCATGCACTATATTAGAAGTTTCTAGAGCACAATAACACTATGAACTGCAAAGGAAAACTGAAAAACATTTTGAGTCACAGTAAATGCTTTTCTTCAATATGAAAAAAATTAATGATTGAAGAGAAAGTCAAATACCATAAATTCCTTGCAGGAACAGGTGGGGTGTGGGATTTATGACCTATCATTTGCAGATATACCCCCGTATTATGCTTGCAATATATCGGTCCGAGAAATGAGAGCATATCATTTATAGGGTATAACCGGGGCGGGAAGGTTGGAGCCGCCGGGTAACATTAGAGTGCTTCTGCGCATGAGCTAGGTCTGGCTGTATCCGGGAAGACGGCCAGTCGGCCATTCGGATTGAACTCTCACTGGAAGAAGGGTGTCGGCGCTTTGGTTCGCAATTAATTTCTACTTTCATTTCTACTTTCAGTACAAACTTTGTTATCAATAAATTAAACCTCAACCTCAAATATCAATTTGTTTGATGTTTCAGGGAGTTAAAGATCCCGCTACCCCTGCCGTTCTACGTCTACCCACTTCAGTACATGCTACCTCTCTACTTCTGTTTCGCAGTATGTTACGATGTATTTATTACCATGTACGACTGGGTGTATACAGACGGTCTCGACAGGTTCTGGGAAAACGTCGCTGGATCCCCATACGATCCAACTCCAACAGGGATACTATTGGCCAATGGGAGTGTAATGGAAAATATTACTCTACCCCCAATGTAGTCAAGTTAAAAGTTATATTAAATTATCGCAATTTTAAGCCAGTCAACAACACTTCTCTTCCAGTCCAGTAATGTTAAGATGTTTTCCTTAGAAGTTAGTTAATGTAATGACCTCAAGGAAATGCCAAGATCTCATTGAAGTACATTGCAATTATTATTATCATTATTATATAGAAGGGTGTTATGACTACTTTTATTTGCCAATAAAATTGGTGCAGAAATTGGAAGAGCATACCAATCAAATTGGTCCTCAAATAAGATATTATAGATGTCCATAAACGTTGTAGTATTTATTCAAGCCTGTGTCACATTGAGTTCTGTGTCACAGCAACATAATGTATAATGTTAGTAGCATCTTTAATTTGAGAGCAACTTATTATGTCAACAGGACCATTACAAAGAATAAGCTCTTAGGTATAAGACAAAAAAAGCCCAAAAAAGGCATGTGTTGTTGGAGCATTTTTCAAAATTATGTAAAATAAATTGATTGGTGGCAAATTATAGTTAGATATGAAATGTATTATGTATATACAAATAATATGTGCTTCATAATCATTGTGGTTAAGGCCACTGCAGCTGTGAATTAAAAAATATATTGAAATATCACTTACAAATATTGCTACATGATGATATAAGGTGTGTAAAGTCAAGATGATATTACAATAACCTGGGTACTGGTAGTAATATTACTAGAAATATTATAGTTAGCGGTTTGAAACTTTAAACTGAATGACTTTTTGGAACATAAGTTATCAATTAAAAAGTTTATGGCTTTTGGATGAAGGAATCTTTTATCAAAAGATATATTATATTTGATATGAAGTGCTGATATGGTGGTGAAAACAGTATTCCAATTATGAAATGGTTAGTCCAAATAGGAATAAATTTCTATTAGAAACTAGTTACATAGTAATTTGCACAGTTTTGTGAATAGAAAGAATAGTAGTGAAAACACTCCTGCCAATACAAACCTTCCGCACTTTTGTGAGATTAAAATCAGATTTTGTATAACTTAAGAGAAATGGGTGTTTGATAGAATAAGAAACTCTTGAATGTCAAGCAAGTAAATTTTGGGATATAAGTCCTAATTCAGCCTATGATAAAGTTGTATATAAGCCGCTACTTATATGTGAATCAGAGCTAGCTTTAGTTTGATACCAAACATTCCTCTATATAGTGCGGCTCATACAAAGGTTTATATTGTTAGTATACAAATTAAGTGCTAAGTAAGTAATTTTCATACCCCCATGCGGCTGTGAATGTCAAAGTTAGGGGTGTGGCTTATGAATTTGGCTTATACTTTATGGTAGTTTTTCTTCTAAAATTGGGGAGAGGAGGGGAGAGACTTAGAAGGGAGGGCCTTTACCCCCGTAATTAAAATTTGAAATGGTTTGAATTAAACTCTTTATAAATCATATATATAACATTTAGTTTGATCACCATACGCACTCAAAGTATTGTTAAGTCCCTTGTAAATTACCTCCTAAGTATTATGATAAGAGTCTAAATAACATCAAGAAAAGAAATATAAGGTTTAACAAGGTTGTAAATGAACCAATATTTTTCCTCTGATCTTGCACTGACAAATACATGTTGCCTCTCGCTTCCATGACATGTTATCTTTCATATATGTATATGTAATGACGGTGATAAGGTTGTGTGAAATTGTGATAGATATAAGTAAATACCCTGGTACTTCAATTTGACTCAAGTTGAAAGTGTTCAGTATACAGTAGATGAATTCAAGATCCACGACAGTATATTGTATTGGTTTTGCGGTATCTCTTTCATTAAATTATTAATTCAATACTATTTTTCCTTTCGTTATGATGTATAATTGTTGTGTAGATCGATGTTATAGCTTGTGGCATTGGTTTGATTTTGACATATTATATGACTTTTCTTACACATGTATTCACATTTACAGGCAGAAATCTTATGACAGGATTAATTTGTGGTCAACAAGTCCCAAAATCAAAAGAAACATTTGTACCAGGATATAGATGAATACTGTTTACATTCTAATTAAAGTTTGAAATAATCCTAATGCCATTTAGCCATTAGTGATCCTGATGTTCATATGAAATTGTAAAAAAAATACTAGTGTGAACGGTTTCTTTCCCTAAAACATTTTTACTTTATATTCTGACATGGGTAAATATATATATTTATGTGTGTGAAGGATCCCATATGTCGCTTGGCAGAGAGAGTATTATCATTAACATTCCAACAGTCCCTTTTTTTCTGTATACAACCATTTTATTCACTTACAACTCTAGTATATATACCGTATTCGACGTAATAAGCGCCCTCCCCCTAATAAGCGCCCCCTCCCCTTTTTGGGGCATTTTTAGAGTACAACAAAAGTTCAAATTTCCCAATTTTGGAGTCAATTAAACTCTTAAGTACATAAAATGCCATAAAAATAATTTTATAAGCGCCCAGGGCGCTTATTACGTCGAATACGGTAATCTAGTCCAGTGTAGGCATATATTATTTCTGCTACACCCTACTATTTTTGTTATAATTTCTATGTCGAAGTCGTTCTACCTGCCCACTGTGAACACTTTAGGCTAAATGTTGTATAGAATATTGAGATGAGATTGAGGAACATATTCATTCATATTATTATATACATATATATTTACACAAGTTGTGTTTATAGATATATACACTGTAGTGAAATAGTTGATATACAACCATGTATGCTACACCAAACTTCACATATAAATATTTTTGTTCTATTATTTGTGATTTTATTTATTTTGGTGCATCTCCTCACTATGTGACATGCTAATTTGATTATTCATATTTCTTATTTCTTTGTTGATTATTCATGTTAATTATGTACAGTCTTAGTGAATCACAATGACATAGAGACATGAACTATTAATCCATGTTATTGATATTACCGTATTCGACGTAATAAGCGCACAGTGCGCTTAAAAAATTATTATGGACACCTTTTAGTAGTTAAGAGTTTAATTGGGGTCAAAAATTGAGATATTTTTGGTTATTTCTAGTTTAAAATTCGGCCAAAAACGGGGGGTGTGCGCTTATTAGGGGGTGTGCGCTTATTACGTCGAATACGGTAATCAATCATGGCCCTGGTATCATAGCCCTGGTCACATGATGATTTTACACTTTCTCAAATATTATCTATGTATCTAATTTCCATGAGAAATCCTGATTATGTTGAGGGAATTTTTGTCAACACTTGTTGTAAAAAAGTTGGTCTAAGGTGTACATTAAGAATTGTGTTACAGTGACTGAGAACAGGGTTGTATGGACTATCTCATGGACACTATAAAGTAAAACTTGCCTTTAAGGTTGTGATGTAAGCCTGGGAACATGCATGGTATTGATATAAAAGTAGGATGCCTAAGAAACTACAATGCAATGTCAGACTAAAGCAGGAGTTGAAGGTGTAACACGATAGCATAGGATTCCCTATGGGAGCGGATATGTATGCATAGGTCAACTGTGTGTGCTATTTATTTAATCTATTTATTCTAAAACATCATTGGTTTGCAAGATCAGGATTAGATAAATAAAGCAGGCCAGTTGTGCATGGTTCTGCCTAGCCCAAATGAGTGGGACAGTGAGTTGTATTTTCCCCTGGTTGTATTCAGAATGAGAGCCTGACAGACACCTGCTATAGCCGGGAACATCTCTGCTGGTCCAACAGAAAAGCTGCTACTGCTGGCCCACTGATATCTGACCTAATGTAGGAATCCTCGCCTACATGTTAATTTTGACTGATTTTAAAGCAGATGATAACTACAAGTATCCTTTTTAAAACATATATAAATTCGATAATGATTTAATGTACTTAGAAATAGGCCCAATTTTCTTCCAACCAGCACACATTCATCCATTCTGGAAAAATATGAAAGAGTCAATGTCCTACAAGGTATTTTTGACAAGGCTAGGGATTGTCCTACTAGGTAAAAATGTTTTCAAATTAATTTGATGAAGTGTGGCGAGTTATATTTTCGTCGTAAATCAAACGATTAAATAGGGTCAGGTTAGCTCAAAAGTTCCGTAGGGTTTTTGCTGATCTTCAATATGTTTCGGCTCTTTCTATGAGGCATTTCCTTTCAGATAAAATTTACTGTCGATATATTTAACAATACTGATATATTTAACATTACCGGCAGTCAGTTTTTGGGCCAATTGTTGATGCTTGGTGAAACTCCAAAGGGTGCTATGTATGATGAGGATAAGAGAGTTTACTGTATAAGGAATGGTAGTTGGGGCTCGCCATGTACATTATATTATAATAGCTGAGACCTGAGCAAGTCTTGTCTTGTATATAGCCTCCATGTATGTATATAAAAGGATGTACAGGCACAATTAAACTGACTAAAGACCTTAGATTTCAGCAAGTCTAATTCTATGTACCTCTAAGTGAGACCTGCACAACAGCAGTCTTTGCTTTATCAATGGATAAAGATACATCATCTGCTTAGAGAATAAATGGATTCTCTGATGTACAAAAGTATTGTACTTGACTTTATTTAACCCTTTAAGAACAGCATAGTGCTTTAATGGGCCATGCCCTTTGTCATGTATGCGCTGGGGCTGCATTTAAGCATCATGCAAACTGTATACTTTGATACACGCCTGAAGTGTAGGCATGACAGCCCTGGTAAGTTTACCCACCAGGGCTGCATTCATGCATCATGGCGACAAAAGGCATAGCCCATTGAAACACTAGTTGGTTCTTTAATATAGGGTCAAAGGTGATAGATTGTGTTATGGAATTATTACATTCGTGTACACTCCAACTTTTTGTTTGGCGGAAACGCGTCTAGTTTACATATTTAAAAAACATACACAAAATGTTTTGGTAAAATGATGAGATACTAGTATGGGCAGGCTTTGTCAGAGAGGTGAACAAAAAAAATGTTAAAAAAGAAAAAAAATTAACTCATAAAGCAGTGATTTCATCAAGGATGAGCTGGTCCTTTAAGAGTATGTTATACACAATGTACATGTAACAGTACTAGAAAAGGGACCTGTGGAACTTGGGTTAGAGTGCTGCTTTAAGATATTGCTTCATGATGTATCAAACAGGAGAGATATTTATTGCTCCTATGGGAGAGGGCTTTATTAGTTTGAGTAGAACTTTCTTCTTTCACGGTTATTGTTAAATTCAGGAAGGGTCAAGGTCTACTTGTACTTCTACAGGCTTTCTGCAATCAGGATACTGGGACATTCTCCCAGAGGAAGGAGACTTTTTTTTCATTAAGAGAGTCACGAATACTGTATCAAGACACTTATAGAAATATTCATTGGATAATTTGATGTAAATTATTTCAAAGTTTGGGTAAATATGTCATGGAAATGGTTCATATATTGATATATATAGGGCCTACCTGTATTTTCATAATTATTGTTGATGTATATATGGACCTCTCAGCCTAACTCATTTATGAGCATGTTGTCAAAATAAAGGTTACCAATTGTGAAACTGGCTGTTTATTTGTTTCCTTTCAATTATAAGTAACGTGCCTTCCCTCTTTGGGCCATTTTTTTAGACTGGAAAAAACACTATTTTTCTCACAATTTCAGAGACAATTATATTCCATACTGTTTTTTGCTAAAACGGCATAAAAATGATTTAATAAGCATCCAGGGCCTCTATGGTCATACACATTTTTTGTATCTTGTTTCAACATCAGAAATAAATAAACAATTTCTCCCTTCATTTCTCTCCTTTTTGGTTGACCCCTATAGGCCTATAGATAGGCCTGCCCTAGCTTCTCTCATAGATTTTTAGGGACAACCCCCCCCCCCCCCCCCACCATGATCAATAATAATAATAATGATAACGATAATAATAATAACAATAATAATCTTTTATTGATAACAAATGAGGTCATTATTGGGATGGCATCACAATGTGATTTAAACATATCTACACATGTGAAAATGCTTGGCAAGTATTGTTATGTTCGTGAAGTGGTTTATTACGTATGACAAACGTCGTCGTAGACTCGTGAACGGATAGCATGTTGTACAGACCACAACTAGACAGAGGTGCTGCCGTTCATAGGATTACAGTAGTAAACATGGTCGCTGGCGGTAGACGTAAGTACACAACACTCCTCCACACTTAATATATATGCTGGAATAAACATATGGTTAAACATCACCTTATTGGTGTCAATGAACTTAACGTCTTTGAGTCTTTATCTCTTTGAGGATATGTAGTATACTATAAGGAGTCTTTTATGTAATGTTACTTTAACATGAACAGTAGTGTCAGAAACACAAATATATCAGTCTCTGAAATAGAACAGTTATTTAGGCACATAGTCATTGAACTTTGCTGGAGCCCTTCTAGGTCTCACAGATACACGTCTTGGAGACGGCACTCTCGGTGGAGTAGCAACCACCTGGGGTGAAATAGCTCTAGGTGGTTCCTCATAGGTAACCACATCTTCCTGCGGCATGGCCGTAGCTGGCGTTTCAACAACTACAGGGTCATTACCACCTTTGGGTATATCACTTATGATATCTGTGATTGGCCTTTACATAGGCCTGAGCTGTTCGTCATCAATGTCATCTTCGATGGCTTCGCCGGACTTTCGAAGATGGTCGACATGGACGTAACGGATGTTACGGCCAATTCGTACCAAGTACTGTACGGGACCCTTCCTAGACACTATGGATCCTGGTACATACTTTACGTCGGTGCCTCGGCAGTTCTTTACACATACTCTTTCTCCTTTCTCGAACTCTCTTAGCTGTGGCACTCGCTGGTCTCGATACTCTATCATTTTGTCCTGTTTTCCCTCCACCGTCACATGAAGGTCGGGTTTTATCATCGACAACCGCGTGTGAAGCTGTCTTTTGACAAACAACTCGGATGGGGACACCCCTGTCACCGAGTGAGGAGTCGAGTTATACGACAGGAGGAAACTACACAGCTTCCTGTGCGTAGTCATGCCGGGTTTTTCGTCCAATGTATGCCGCTTTAATGAATTTTTCAGGGTCTGCACCGCTCGCTCTGCAAGTCCGTTGGACGCTGGATGGTAGGGAGCGGTCAAGGTATGTTTTATACCCTTGTTATGCAGGAACTCGCGAAACACTTCCGCGATGAATTGTGGGCCGTTGTCGCTCACAACCTCTCTTGGGAACCCGTTACGGGCGAACATCCGCTCCAGTACCTCTATAGTCTTTTCTGCGGTCGTAGATTTCATGAGCACTACATCTAACCACTTTGAGTGTGCGTCTACTACCACTAGGAACATTTCAGATTTGTACTCTGCAAAGTCTATGTGCAGTCGGTCCCATGGCCTTTGAGGATATCGCCATGGATACATCGGAGATGCTGGTGGATCGTTCTTGAGACTCAGGCATGTTTTACATGCTTTTATTAATGCTTCTATAGCATTGTCGATGCCGGGAAACCACAGATAGCTACGAGCTAGTGCTTTCATGCGCACTATACCGACGTGCTCGATGTGTAGCTCCTCTAGCATTCGCTCCTGCAGTTTCTGTGGAATGATAACTCGCATTCCCCACAGAAGACATCCTTGGTCACACGATAGCTCGTGTCGTCTGATATAGAAGGCTGACAGTTCATCATCATCAACATGGTTTGGCCAGCCATTCATGGTGAACTCATACACTTTGGTGAGGATCCGATCTTTTCGGGTCGCTTCTTTGATGTCTCTGGCGTTGATCGGTAACTTGTCAGTGTGGCTAAAATAGTTCACTTCAGCTTCCAGATTTTCTTTGGCTATGTCCACTGGTGCCCGACTCAGATAGTCGGCATTGGCATGATCCTCTGATCGCTTATATTTGACCTCATAGTTGTAGGTCATCAGAATGAGAGACCATCTCTGCAGTCTTAGTGCTGCCAACGTTGGCACATCCGTTTTCGGACCCAATATTTTGGTCAGTGGCTTATGGTCGGTCAACAGTGTGAATGACCTACCATACAGGTACTTGTGGAATTTCTTAACTCCGAAGATAATGCCTAACGCTTCGCGTTCTATTTGGGCGTAGTTCCTCTCAGCTTTCGTTAGAGTCACTGACGCGTAGGCAATTGGTCGCTCCTCTCCGTTCTCGTCAACGTGTGACAGAACCGCACCAACTCCGTAAGGAGATGCGTCTGTCGCGAGGAGAAGCTCTTTGTTCACATCGTAATATGTTAACACTGTTTCACTTGTAAGGGCGTCTTTGACTTTCCCGAATGCCCCTTCGCACTCCTTTGACCACTTCCAGGGGACGTCATCTCGCAGGAGATTATTTAACGGAGCGAGAATTGTGGACAAATTCTTAACGAACCCACCATAGTAGTTGACCATCCCGAGGAATGTGCGAAGTTCTGAGACATCTTCTGGTGCATTGGCGTCTTTTACTGCGCTCACTTTTTCTGGTACGGGCCTACGACCCTCCTTGCTGATCACATGTCCGAGATATTGGACTTCGGGAGCCAAGAAGGAACACTTCTCCCGTTGCACTCGGATGTCATGCTTGTCTAGTCTTTGAAGTACCAGTTGGAGGCGCTTTAGGTGCTCGTCCTTTGTGGGAGCGGTTATCAGGATATCGTCTATATAGCAGCAAACACCAGGAATTCCTTGTAAGACCTGGTCCATGATCCTTTGGAAGATGTGTGGTGCTGTCTTTAGGGAAGCCTAGTAACTTCGTAAAGTCCTTGCAAAGTGTTGATGGTCAGGTACTTTCTTGACTTTTCCTCCACCACCACTTGCATGTAGGCACTAGACAGGTCCAGTTTCGTAAACTGGCTACCACCCGCCAGCGTAGCGAATATATCCTCAGCTGTGGGTAGCGTATATGGTTGATCGACAACCGCACTGTTTATAGTCACTTTGTAGTCACCACACAACCTCATCTGTCCATTATCTTTTGGAACCACTACTATTGGAGATGCCCAATCACTTCTCTCGATGCGGCGATAAACTCCACTCTCTTCAAGCCTATTTAGCTCCTTCTTTACACCGTCTGTGAGGTTATAGACAATGGAACGCGCCTTTTTGAACTTTGGCGTGGCATCTGGTTTTAACTCAATTGTCGCTTCAAAGCCCTTTATCTCTCCTATCTCTCCTTTGAACACGGACTGATACTCATGCAGGAGCTGTTCCACGGGCGTTGCATGTATCGCGAAGACATTTTCCCAGTCTATACGTATGGCTTTTAGCCAGGTCCGTCCGAATAACGGTGTACGGACGCCTTTCGCGATCACCAGCGGCAACTGTCTCTTTTGACCCTCGTACTCCACATGGACGTCGATTTCACCGAGTAGCTCAACTTTGTGTCCGGTGTACGATTTTAAGTTGATAGACGCTTCGCGTAACTCAAAATCGGGGAAGAATTCTTTGTAGTCGTCCTCACCGACAATCGAAACTGCCGATGCCGTGTCTAAAGCAAATGTCATTTCGTTGTTTTCGACACGGGCATTCACTGTTATTTCTCCGTATTTTCCGCTTTTAACTTCAAACAGTGATGCGTAACTGACCTCTTCCTCTTGTTTTTCGTCGTCATCGACGTAATGTGCACGGCCTTGGCCTCGCCCGCGACCTCTTCCGCGGCCACGGTATGGACGTGAGCTACCTCTCGACTGAGATTGACCTTGAGCAGACTTCGTTTTGCAAGCCTTGGCAATGTGTCCAATTTTATCACAGTTGAAACACTTTTCCGTTTCGAATGGGCACCGGCCCTCGTGGTCGCCATCACAACGATAACACTTATTTTTAGTGCGGGCTTTTCCTTTGTTCTTGTAGCTACCACGTTGAACCCGGTTGACCTCATGGGTAGGCCCCATGAGCTGATTACCATGGCTAGCCGTGTCCATGGACGTGCCGATATCTACGGCTTTCTCCCATGTCAACCCTGCCCCCAAGCCTAACAGTCTGTTTTTGATTGCAGGGGATCTCAACCCGGTAACCAGGCGGTTTCTTAGCCTCTTTTTGATTTGGTCTTCATCCCCAAACCCGCAGTGTATGCTGATTTTTTTTAAGGCCACTATATAGTCTGCCACAGACTCATTATCACCCTGTTTCCGCTCATCAAACTTGAAGCTCTCGATTAGCTCGTTGGACCCTGAGGTGTAGTGATTACTAATCAATGTAGTTAGCTGGGCATATGTTTTGGTCTCAATTTCAGCAGGGGCACACAATGCAACCAAAAGATCCACTACCTCAGGTCCCACCATAGATATGAAGGCATCAATTTTTTCATCATCCTGGATTTTGTTTATTCTCATCCAAGCATTAAACCTTCTTTGATAATTAGCCCATTTTTCTTTATTGGGACTAAACTCTCCTATGGCACTCACAACATTCCTAGCTTCAGCCATAGTTTCTAGATGTAGACTCCCAGCCTCAGATTCAAGATCACTTATTTCAGAGTCACTCATTTGTAGATCAACACTTGTAGATATAGGGCCTAGCCTACACAAATGCACAGTCACTTTTAGTTTCAGAGATCTACTTTCACTTTCATGGAGTTCACTTTCACTTTTGGGATCTGGAGTCTACTTTCAGTTTCAGGGACTTCACTTTTCACAACCAAGTTTTCACAGTGTATCAATGGGAGTTCATCCAATTTTGGTAGGAATGGCTTCTTGGCCTTTTTACTTAGCTTATAGTCGACTTCTGCAGGAGAATCACTTTTAGTGACAGCAAGAAAATCGAGTTTTATGCGTGAGTTCTTTGGATCCCATACCCGTTCGCCATTGTTATGTTCGTGAAGTGGTTTATTACGTATGACAAACGTCGTCGTAGACTCGTGAACGGATAGCATGTTGTACAGACCACAACTAGACAGAGGTGCTGCCGTTCATAGGATTACAGTAGTAAACATGGTCGCTGGCGGTAGACGTAAGTACACAACAAGTATAACAAGAAGATACATATTAATTCTTATTACATTTTGATACAGTTTGCGATAGATTTTGATTGTTTTTCCTATGTACAAAACTGGTTTCCTTGTTGACACATCGCCTCGGTCTGAGGCTATGTGTGCTCATTGGCGCCACCATCGGGAACTCAGCGAACCACCCAGGTATTTCCCGCCGCAGGCGGAGTTGGGCATTCTTCCAGTGACACTTGATACGAACGGACTGTTTTTAGAAATACGTCCACCCCTGGGAGAATACAGACAGATCTATAAGTTTTTACAATATTTTTACTTCTAGATCTTTTTATACACTTTTACACACGTGTATGAACAGGACCAGCGATACGAGGTGGTCAACCCATGCTACACGATGCCTACGGTATCAAGAGTGTCCCCACACAACACGAGACGTAGGGGACAGATCAACATGGATACAACACCTCAGAACCCCACAGACCGGGAGATCATGAGGTTGGTACAGAGCACGAGAGCCATCGAACTCGACTATGACTCCGCCAGCACGGGGTCAGGTCTGATAAACTTCCCGAATACGAGGAACCGCCGTAACCTGACGGCGGGAAGGCCAGCGTCCCCAGCAACGGCGTCCATAACAACGCCGTCGCCACAACAGCGCGCCAGCAATGGCGGACGTTCCCGCCACAGCTCGGTCACCAGCCAAGTCAGCCAAGCCTCACGCCGATCGTCAGCATCGGCTACCTCATCGGTGGGCAGCATTCTGGAACTCAGGGTAGTAGACCTAGAACAGCGTTTGGATGCAATCTCCACAGATGTAGGAGGTTTAAATTCCAACATGTTATACCTGGTCCAGGACGCTAAAGACAGGACCGCCCGTGCCACCGCCCAAGCCAACGCCCGCGAGGCCAGGAGGGCCGAACGGGAGCGTATGGCAATGGAGAGGGCACAGGAGCTCGACCAGCGCAGGGTCGAGATGGAACGCCAGCGAGACATCTTCGCGGAGCAGCACCGCGAGCAGATCGAGGAGATGGATCGCCAACGACGAGACGCCCTCCAGCGTGCCGAGGACGAGAAGGAGCGAGCCGAGGAGGAAAAACGCCGCGCCGACGACGTCCGCCGCCAGCTGGAGCAAGCCCGGGAGAGGAGGGAGACCGACGCGGCCGCGGCAGCAGCCGCCGTCCGTCCTCCCCCACGCCCCGACAACACGGACCTGAACGACACGGCCCCGTACCAGGAGCCGCCCCGACAACACAACACACCTGCCCGGGTGCACAACCCAGCGGATTACCCCACTCTGCAGGAGTTACGCAGGGAACCCGGTGCGCGGGACTACGTCACGGAGCAATTGCTCAGGGAGAGATATGATCAACAGTTATCAGATGGTAAGACCTGTTTCCTCACCTCAATCATCCCGGGTCGCACCAAACCAAAACCCTACATGTACATTGAGCGGGATAACTGCTATACACTCAAACAGAAGTTGGATGTTAAGGGTGATCTCTCCGCTATGGAGTACCTCGACGCGTGCCTTAGGTTGGTACACGACGAGGACAGTGCCTGGACCCCCGAGGAAAGACAGCTTATTGCAAAGCACACAAACAAAGTTACCAGGGATTCACTCTGTCGCCACTGGCCTGACGTCAGGCGGTGGTTTGACGGCGTGTTTGACGCCGTGGAGAAAAGGGAGTATTCATGGGCCGACACGCAAGCTATACAAAATAGTCGGGTAGAAATCTCATTTACGGGAGGGGGGAGAAAGACACACGGTTCTCATGCTCAGTCGTCGGCCAGCTCTGGCTCCGCCGGCTCCTCACACAAGAACTCGAGCCACAGCAACGGTGGTGGACCGCGCCACAGTGACCAGCTGTGTCACGACTACAACACCCCGCGTGGATGTAGGTTCGAAGGCCACCACGGTGAGGGTCACAACCGACGCACACACTTCTGCACATACTGTCAATCCAAAGGAATGCAGAGGAATCATACAGCTATTGTATGCCGCGAGAAAAACAGAGACATGCAGCAGGGCGCCCAGTGGCAGCAGAGCACGTGGCAGCAGAACACGTGGCCGCAGAACAACAACAACAACAACCGAGGCCCCGCCCACAACCAAGGATCTCAGCCCGCGCAGAATACACAGCAACAGTATTCAAAAAACGCGTGAGCAGCGTCCCGTATGACCCAGTATGGGGCGCTATCCAGATGGAATCTGAACATTCATTCCCCCCACAGTTGTACAGTAATAATCATGTTCAATATGATACGCAGAGCCGGGCACGCGAGACGCGCAGCCCCGCCCACTCACACGACGGGGAATCCCCACGGACAGGTCGTGACGTCACCACAAGTGGGGCACCCCCGCCGCGCTCCCACGTGATAAACAACGGGCGTGACGTCACCGCCGCGTGTGTACACGACCAAAATGGCGCCGAACAACAACAACAACACTGCTCGTCAACGGTTGTAACGAAAGTAAGGGACAATAGGGCCAGTTATCGGTCCGATCCGGCACCACATGCAGGCAGTCACATCCAACAGGATCTTTCACACCAATACCTGCATGCAGATCGATCAGCGGCGGCACAGACGCTTCAGAAACAACCGCATTCACCGCCCCCGGACTTGGATCTACATGACACACATTCAGGTACGACCCCTCAGTTCGACAGAATCCGTATCATGTGTGAAAACAATGACATAGATAGATCTATAGACATCTCACCGGCAGCATTTAGGCATTACAGAATACAAAATTGGCCGGATTTTGTGTTCGCTGACTCCCAACCAGAAATAGCTAAGATCTACAATGCAGTGCGCAGTACAGGCCTGCCCAATGCACTATGCGCACGGATACCAGTCCCCAGTGATCTAAACATTCCTAACTGGGAGAAAATGATCGGCGACGATCCATCAAAATCTGACCTACTTGATTTCTTAAAATTCGGATTCCCCCTGGGATATATGGGTCCCATATCCGACACAACAAGCACCCCCAACCACACCAGTGCCGATCAATACAGTGAACATGTAGATAAGTTTGTAGAGAAGGAGCTGGGTTTAGGCGCGCTGAAAGGCCCTTTCCCCAAACCACCCTTCTCCCCATGGGCCCACGTCTCCCCACTAATGTCGAGACCCAAAAAGGATTCCGAGGCCCGCAGAATTATTTCTGATATGACATTCCCACGCGAGTTTTCAATAAATGCATATATATATAAGAACACAGTGAACGGCGTAGTAAGAGATCACAGCCTCCCCACTGTCCAGCAGGCACTATCACACCTAGCAAAAGTCGGTAAAAGGGCTGCCCTCTCGACCATAGACATTTCCAGGGCATACAAAAACCTGATGACGGATCCCTGTGACTACCCCCTTTTGTGCCTAAATTGGGAACAGAACTATTACCTGGACGTAAGCGTCCCCTTTGGGTCGAGGGCCAGTGCATCCCATATGCAAAGGGTCGCCGACACCATTGTTGAACAGTTACATAAACTTGGAATCTACTCGCATATGTACCTGGATGATTTACTCATCATTTCTACTGATTTTTCCAGAGCACACCACGATTACGAGACAGCACGTCAGCTCATCGCCGCACTGGGACTGCCCGAAGCCACAGAGAAGTTGCAGCCCCCCGCCTCGGCTGTCCAGTGGCTCGGCGTCATAATTGACGCCGAAAATATGACCGTCTCAGTGCCCCCGGAAAAACTTGCAGAAGTTAAAGGAAAAGTAAAGTACTATGCACGTCGCAAATCTATCAGCAAAAAACAGTTACAATCTCTCCTTGGCGTACTGCTTCATATAGCCAAGTGCATAGCACCAGCCAGGCTCTTCGTATCTCGACTCCTGGAGAACCTAAGGAACATGAGGGGCCCGTACATCAATGTCAATGCAGACATGAAGGCAGATCTGCAGTGGTTTAGCGAGTTTGCCACAGACTGGAACGGAATCGGGATCATCAGCCCGCCACGCCCAGCATCAAAAACCCTATACGTTGATGCCTGCGGCACTGGCGTCGGCGGATCTGATGGCGTCAATGCATACGCCACCCAGGTTGCACCCACCACAGACCCCGTGGTAAACATCACCCACCTGGAGGCGGTGAATGTGGTGGTGGCGCTGCATACTTTCATAGACAATAGGGACAAAGGGTCGCACATCACAATCAAATGCGATAATGAAGCTGCGGTGCAGGTCTTTAAATATGGAAAAGGCAAGGACAGGATCTTATCAGAATGCGCGAGGGCCTGCTGGATGATGCAGGCACTCATGGACATTACTATTACATACGATCACATACCTGGCAAGGAGAACGATCTGGCCGACGCACTGAGCAGGGCACACTTGTCTGGGAGTAACCTTAAAAGGGCGAATATGTTATGTGTCCAAAATAACCTCGAAATTGTCGACAGTTGCATGTTCATAATTGGTTCTATTAACCCTGGCATTTATTGTAGATCAGGAATTCAAATTCTACCAGGAACTGGCCGCCAAGCGACAAGGAATGGCAAGGGCCCCGGCCACAGAGCGCAACAGACTTTCAGCGGCCAGCGGCTGGTATCTCTTCAACAAGCGGCTGGGCCTAAACCCAGTGGCCCCTACATACCAGTCACTGTGCGCATACATAGAGATGTTAGCAAGATCAACCAAGAACCCGGGCACCATATGCAACAACATATCCAACGTCCACCAACACCTACTACTGGCCGGGATCGACTCCCCAGTATTCACCCACCCAAGGGTGATAAGGGCCAAACAGGCGCTGAGGAAGGACAAAAGCATAAAGTCCAACAAAAAGCCACCAGTACCCATGGACCTCCTCAGGACTATACTGGCGCGGCTACCAGACACTCACAGTGGCAGCAGCGTATGGGCAGCCATAGTGATCATTTATCATGCGGCCTTACGGAAAACGGAAGTCCTACCACAGAGCGCGGGCGCATTCAATGCTATGTGGCACCTCACAAGAGGCGATTTCCGGAACAAGGACGACTCCCTCTCAATCCTGATAAAGGCAGGCAAGAACCTCCAGGAATACGACCAAACAAAGACTGTGACCCTTTACAGGGTACCAGACCCCCTCACATGCCCAGTCAGGGCCTGGGAGGAGGTGACACAGAGGGTTCCAACGGAGTCACCATCAGACCCTTTCCTCATGAACCTCGACAGAAGCCCCATACCGGTGACGCTCGTCGAAAAGGAGTGGAGGAAACAACTGACTGCTCTGGGTCACCCAGAAAGGGAATTTACACTACACTCCCTAAGATCTGCAGCTACGACCCAGGCGTACAAGGGCGGCTGCAGGGAACTTGACATTAAACGGTTTGGGGGCTGGAGATCCGACGCATACAGGAAATATATCCATCAGGACAATCTCATCCCAGTCAGCCTTGCTATATCAAAACCACTCAAAGACGCTACAACATACGCAGTCTAAAAGACAATACACGTCATTTTATATAATTTATCCCACCATCCACACCCTCACCATATTTATTGGCTTTTGGCCCATCATTATGTTAATTGTTCAATCAAATTGTACAAATGCATTGTTTTAATATCATAATATTAATACAAATGTTCTTATTATACCGTATAATGTAAATGTAAATGACATAATACATTATACTATACATAAAGTTTAATCATCAATAATAAACTTTATTACTCCAATCTGTGATCCTCTCAGTTCCTTCGAATGGGTATGGGTTAATGGTTGACACATCGCCTCGGTCTGAGGCTATGTGTGCTCATTGGCGCCACCATCGGGAACTCAGCGAACCACCCAGGTATTTCCCGCCGCAGGCGGAGTTGGGCATTCTTCCAGTGACACTTGATACGAACGGACTGTTTCCCGCCCACCCACTCCTGTGATATCATAATTGTACCTTATATGGTCTTTTACTCATGTCTTAAAACTGTACCTTTTATGGTCTATTTTAATACAACCATCATTATGTTAATTGTTCAATCAAATTGTACAAATGCATTGTTTTAATATCATAATATTAATACAAATGTTCTTATTATACCGTATAATGTAAATGTAAATGACATAATACATTATACTATACATAAAGTTTAATCATCAATAATAAACTTTATTACTCCAATCTGTGATCCTCTCAGTTCCTTCGAATGGGTATGGGTTAATGGCCATTTCTGTGTTAAATTGTTAAATCTCTGTCTTGTGGCGGCATTTGGTGTTGAAGGCGGGAAACATTTTGTTGGATAATCCACACACCAGGTGGCGTCCACGTGGTCTGGAATGTTCCCGGCGTTTTCTGCTCTGCAGGCCGGGGACCATCCAAAGCCGGCGAGCAACCAAAACAACAACTTGTCAAATCTTGTTTGGACACATTTAGAAAATACGTGAATAGTACACAATAATTGAAGAAGAATGGCAGAGACACAGGCGTCCTTTACGTTTCAGCATCTGGCTGGGAAGAAGTTCCCGTCTTTAGAGGGAAAGGACGAAAATGAAACATATTTCAAATGGTGAGTAGCCAACCTCAGAACCTGAACCTGTGCCGTGTCATGAATCTAAATTAGATTCATGGCCGTGTATAGCGATTAAAGGCAAATTAAAAAATCTCACATCACCCCAAGAATCTATACATTTTCTGAAAGCTAAATATATGAGTAAATATATAAAAGAAGAATTAGCTCTGTAGGTGGACTATTAAGAAAATAATCGACATTTGAAATATTAAGATTTTATTTCTTTTCTGTCAAAATCAGGTCTGGCAGGGGGCTAAAAAATAATTTTAGAAAATTCAAAAATGCTATAGAGGAACACTATAGGGCTGGAGAAATGTGGGGAATGAGTTTTTAATATGGTTCGATGAGTTTTTGATGGTTTCAATGGGTCATTTCTTGGGGCTACCTGTGAGAGAATGACAGAATATTTACAAGAAGGAAAAAAATATCATAATTACCACACAGATTTATACTAGAACTGAAAATGGAACCGTCACATTTTATCTTTAAGTTGCAAGTAGATTCATCATGTTAGGGTCTAAACTCTTGGTACAGGGGTGTTTTGCTTAAAGGTGTCATCCCCACACTCAAAAATAGGGGGTTAGACAATCAAAAAGGGCAAAAAAGCGCTGGTTCCAATCCCTTTAAAACAGTGTAAATTGGATAATAAACATGTTCCTGCATGACTACATCTATGCGGAATTCTGAGGAACTAAATAGGTTTTCTGAAAAATGCATCAGATGTCAGCATATTATCTAAAATATATATAAATTAGTAACTTCTTGTATAGATCATGGATCACCATAAAAATATCTGAGCATATGGCCTGGGGTCTTGTGAAAGTCATCCTCAAAAATCAACCTGATACATTGGGAATTAACTGAATTGTGCCCTTTCATGTAAATCTATGTTCGATAGTTTGGTACCAAATCAGAATCCATCGTGAAGCAGCCACTTCCATGGCGGCTGTATATACATGACATTTTAGGCATCTTCCCCTGGTCGCAGATGAAAAATATTAACATATTCTTGATCCTCATGAACTTCTTCACGTATAAGCGTATTGGCTATTTTGAGAAAAAAATATTTAACACCCTACAAGCCCCATTAAGATAGGCTGTTCCCTGTGTTGACAGAATAGCAGGGGCGGAAATAGGCGCTGGCCTTGCATCGCTACCGTGTAGCCTAGGCTATGAACAGACTTTTTTTTCACTTTTGGCTTCTAATTAGACTTTTAGAGCTTAAGTTAAGGTCCTTCTAGGCCTATACCCCCGGACTCCTTTCGCCTTTACTTATACATGTAGTATAACGTAGGCCCTATAGCCACCCCTAGCCAGCCATTCCCAAATTAGGCTCAATATTAAACAAGTTATTATCCTCAATATTCCCTTCTCTTTCCCACATCTTCCCCTCTCCCCTTTACTCCCTTCCCTCCTCTATTCCTACCCCCTCTACTCCCCCCCCCCTCTATTTCACCCTTCCCCTTTATTTCCTTCCTTTCATTTCCATCTAGAGTCTACCCCCCCCCCCCCTATTCCCTCCACCTCCCTCTATTTCCTTCCCTCTTCCTATCATCTTCCTTTTCCCCAATATACCTCTTCCCTGGCACTCTATCCGCTTCCCTGGCCCTCTATTGCCTTCCCTCGCCCCTCTATTCCCTTCCCTCGTCCCTCTATTCCCTTACCTCGCCATCTATTGATTTCCCTCCTCTCTATTCCCTTCCTCCTATGCTATTCCCTCCCCCGGGTTCCCTCCCCATCCCCTCTATTCCCTCCCCCCTCTTCCTTTCCCTCCCCTCTATTACTTAAAAGCATACCGGTGCCACTCAATGTAGCTAATTTTAGATCGACCAACAATTTTCCTTGATGGCCCTTGGGGATATTAACCTGATGCTAATAGAACACAAAGAAAAGAGAAAAAACTATGCCACTGGGTTTATTTGTCTTTTGGAGGGCATTCACATTTGAGTGACTTTAATACGGATAGGCCCTCATGAAAAAATCTTATTTTTCTACAATTTTCCACACTGCAGGTCTATCAAGAACCGGGTAGTGGCACAGACGTTCAGCTTCGACCAGGCCTTCCAGCCATATCAGAAGGATGAATTTGTTTTGGTATTGTAACGGGTTGACTATAAAGTCTAACTGTTGTATATCTATTGTATGTTGTATGATGTAAGACAACACGGTTCTATTGTGTTTAATAACTGTTTTATTCATCTAACTAGTGTCGTCGGTTCGTTACATACACCGACTCCTCTAGTTCGGTTATCTATACGGTAGTATACCGGTACCACCTTCGGTTACCGTCGGTAGTTGTTACATAAGCATTTTACATAACTAAACCTAACAGGTGGCGCTGCTAGTACGGTCACGTGGCTATGCAGCGCTGTATATAAGACGGCTACTTCTCCATTGGAAGTCAGTCAGGTTTGGGACTGTCGTGACATGACCACCCTGTGCTCACGGGCTTAACTCTATGCTATAGGGTTGCCCCACTGTATTATATATCTGTTCTGATCTTGTATATCCGCTGGTTATACTTGTACTATAATACCCAAGAGTTACCTTTACAATAAAGTCGCCGTATATTAAAGTCTAATTTACCTTGTCTGGTTTTTGTACTCAAGTGTTACATACGTAGTAAGAGACCAACTACAGTATGTTGAATTAATTCTTATTCTTTGGTGACTATTTTCTTACAGGGCATTACATCTATAAATCTAAACGTAGCACCATAAGATCATTCAACAAAAAACTTCCAAAAATGTCTGCAAAAATATAGACTTTAAATAAAAACTGAAAAAAATGTAATTCTTTGTGTTGGGTTTTGTGTGATAAATTACTTATATTACATAAATCTATTCCTGTAAATCTTGTGTAAATTGCCTTTAGGCTACGTAAGCAAAGCAATTGGTAAAAAAAAATACCAGCCAATGCAAAGGCAATTCATGAACTCAATTGCATAATATCTATGTCATAGTGACTTCAATATCTTTATGAACTGATATTACATAAATTAAGGAACTAGGACATATTACACTCGTATATGTCTTTCTATTTTGGCTTACGTGGAAAGCGCCCCCGTTATGATTCTTCTTAGGCCGCTTAAAAAAGATTATCAGCTTTGCGGAGACTTATCTGAAAAAAGTGGTGAGGGCGGGAGGCTTTTTATTTTAATTTTAATTTTGTTTTTGGTTGATGAGGGAGGTCCTTTTTTATTTTTATTTACTCAATATTGTTTCTATGTACTATTTGTATATATTCCCATACAGAAATCGAGTTGTTAACCATGTAATTGATATGCCCTAGCCAAATAATAGCTGAGATATGAACTTCTTTTTTTTTGAGGGAGCATTTTTTCAGCTGATGCGGATTTTCAAATAATTTTTTTAGGAAAAATGGAATAAAAAGCAGTGATGCGGCCCCTTCTAAGTGATGCGGGCGGTGTCTGTAAAGCTGATAATTTTTTTAAAGTGGCCTTAGTCAAATAAAGCAATCAAACTCAACTCAACTACACTATAGTTCCAAGTTCAAAAGGTTTTTATTTAGTTTAGGCATAAAGGACCGTCACTTATGCAATGTTCTACCCTAGTAGTAGATCTACCCAACATACTAGTGTGCAACTGAGGGCATGAAGTAGGTCGATACAAAAGTCAAAAATCCAGATTTTCATCTTTTCAGGCTTTCTTCCAAGACCCAGAGGTCATCAGAAATTTGAAGGTCGTCTCAAAGGACTCCACGTTAAGTCCTATAGGTAAGAATCATCATTTTATTCATAGATTGTTCGGATGTCAGATAGAGGCTTGTATTTAATTTGGGATATCAAAGGGTTGTAAAAGCATATTACCAAAAGAAATGTATAAAAAAAGCTGTATGTTGTCATCTGTTCATCCCATTAACTCTAGGTCCTTATCAGTCGTCCTGTTCATAAGCAGTTACTGTAAATTTACACAGTACAACAGTTCTAAAGTAGCTATAATCAGACATCAGACATGGCTTCTAGGATTTTTCATAGTTAGACGAGTGCAGCTTAATACAAGGGTTAGGCTTACCGTAAAACCTCCCTTATAAGCCGCGCGAGTCAGATCACTCATGCGGCTTATATTCGAGTTTTTGCTCCTATAATACAGAACAAAAGTCACCATAATCAGATGGCCAGTGCGGCTTATAGGATCGGCCCAAAGTCGGGGTGCGGCTTATTTATGCGAGTTAGGCTTATACGCGAGGTTTTACGGTATACGTGACAATTTATGTTGACTCTATAATTTCTCAGTTGTATATACTAAAATGTAAAGCATGAATTCTCCCCCCCCCCCCCCCCCCACAGGTATTAAGGCGGGCAAGGTGAAGGCAGAAGTGATGCAGACGTCTGAAGTCTCCATGGGCTTCTTCGATCGGTTACGTGACAACAACCTTGTCAAAGAAAATGGCTACATTCAGAAGTGTTACGATGAATACTATGAAGATATGCTCCTGTCTACGGAAATCAGTCAGGTAAACTTTATGTTCAATTTTTATCATGTTACCAGACACATTTGAGATTCAAATTTACATAAATTATAGGAACATGTCTAGGGCCAAGTCATTTATTACTAGCTGGGTTTGTTTTTTTCCCCCCAACATGGCAATTCCCCCCCCCCCCCCCCGTGCATGCGCCTGTGGAATCACGCATGTCACAAGTATCTATATGGACCATATTTTATTATAACCCCCCCCCCCCCCGCTGGCAATAAATGACTCGGCCCCTACATACCGGTACTATTCTATGTCCTGCACAAAATCATCCAACATTTTAAAGGATTCAATATCAATTTTGCAATCCAACAAGTCAACCAGCATGTACATTTTATATAATTATATTGATGAAATTTATTCATACAACTTTGTGATGATTTTTGGAAACTTATTGAAACCAATTGCAGCAAAAGATTTCCTGGCAGCACACAGTGTTGGGAGAACCCTTTCAGATATATGATGAAACCTGGATGTCTATAAACTACAATTGATACCAAACACCACTAATGAGGGCACTATAACGTGAGTGGCGAGGTGATCCACCAGATCTGCTGTCTGAGTGAAGCCATCCACACACGTAGCACAGCTGGAGTAGTTCTGACCGGTGTGAAGAACCATGTGGGATCTTAAAGTCAGAGTGTTGTTAACTTGCCACCCACAATACACACACTGCTGTCTTGGGTGCATTAATATGTTTTTTTTTACATGAGACTTCATGTGTGTCCTTAACCCATTTAGCTCTATGAAGCGTTTAGCACACACCGTGCATGCATGAGGTTTTTCTCCTGTGTGGGTCCTCATGTGTGTCCTTAGGATGGATGTCGAGGCAAAGCCCCTGTTACATTGAGAACACTTGTGAGGTTTCTCCCCTGTGTGGCACATCATGTGTGTTCTTAGACTTCCGTGGTGCATGAATCGTTTATCGCATACAGAACATTTATGAGGTTTCTCTCCTGTGTGGATCACCATGTGTGCCTTTAACTTTTGTCTATCACGAAACTGCTTCTCACATTGAGAACATTTGAAAGGTTTTTCCCCTGTGTGGGTCATCATATGTTTCATTAAATTACTTCGTGATATGAACAACATTTCACAATGAGAGCACGTATAAGGTCTCTCTCCAGTGTGACTCCTCATGTGTGTCTTTAATGCTGAAGCCGTTACAAACCCTTTACCGCAGTCAGAACACTTGTAAGGTTTCTCACCTGTGTGGGTCCTCATGTGTATTGTTAAGACACTGTTCTCTTTAAACTGTTTACCACATTCAGAACATGTGTAAGGCCTTTCCCCTGTGTGGGTCATCATGTGTGTCTTTAATCTGCCTACGTCCCTGTATGACTTTCCACAGTCTGCACACACATGAGGGTTCTCCCCTGTGTGGGTCCTCATGTGTTTCTTTAAGTAAGGTGCATGAATAAACTGTTTATCACACTCAGAACACTTATAAGGTCTCTCTCCAGTGTGACTCCTCATGTGTGTCTTTAAGACTGAAGCCGTTACAAACCCTTTACCGCAGTCACAACACGTGTAAGGTTTCTCACCTGTGTGGGTCCTCATGTGTATTGTTAAGAGACTTTTCTTTTTAAACTGTTTACCACATTCAGAACATGTGTAAGGTTTTTCCCCTGTGTGGGTCATCATGTGTGTCTTTAAGCTGCCTACGTCCCTGTATGACTTCCCACAGTCGGCACACACGTGAGGTTTCTCACCTGTGTGGGCCAGCTTATGTTTCCTCAGGTGAATTGCCTGCCTGAACTGTTGGTCGCATTCACAGCACTTATAAGGTTTCTCCCCCGTGTGGGTCATCATGTGTGTCTTTAAGTTAGATTTGTTTGTAAATTGTTTACCACATTCTGAACATTTGTAAGGCTTTTCCTCCTCATGGGTCTTCAAGTGTTGTTTTAATGATGACGCCGTGCTCAAACCCTTACCGCATTGGGGACATATGTTGTCCTCCTCCTCCCTATTACCCATGATGTGTCTTTATATATCAGTTTCAAATCTGATTGGAGATTGAATCTTCAGAAATGCCGCTATTGTATAGCTGCTGGGGGATTTCACTCACCCTGCACCACGATTGGTTGAGCCAGAGCGAGGCTGAGACTTCTGATTGGGCCATGCCTATGTGGCCATTGTTAACTGCCGTAGATTCAAGAGTCAAATCTGACACTTAGTGGTCGCGACACGACGGGTGCCATCACACATCCCTTTCTCACCGAGACTTTGTATATCAGTCAGGGCCTCTGGATCACCAGATAGGATGCCACCCCTACCACCTTCTTACATAAGACTCCTGTGTCGTAGATCGGATTGTGTAACTCCCTGGTAGAGGCATGGTAGGCTGTATTGAAGGCACACTACTCTCCTAGTCAGTTCTGTAGCGAGAGATGGTTCAAAGGTGCTGAAGTTACCTGAAGACAGTCGGGAGATGAGTGGATGTGAGTCCATCAGAACCAACCCAAGGTCTTGGATCTTACGCCCAAACCTGGCGAAAATAGAAATAACATTATCAGTACACTTGACTTATTGACCCTGAGTAATATACACTGCCTCGTTTTGGGTTTTAAGACAAATGTGGGACATGGGAAAAAGTTTGTCTTTCAGTTGCTATTCGAGATAGACAAAAGGGGAAAAAAGAGAGACGTAGGCAAGATCGGGGACTACAAAATTCCTTCGAAATTTTTTCAAAAAACTCATTTTTTCTTGTGATATTCACCTACGCTCTTCAACAATTTTTTTCTATCTTTCGCTATTTTGGAAATGTACTAAAACCAATCTACCCTTGGTAACGGGCGACCATAGGCTCCAAGGTATTAATATTTTTCGTTGAAGATGGAAATCACATTTTGAGCCAAAGTTGTGTTATTTCTCTCATCTACTGCCAAACCGGGCAAAAACTGGACATGTCCTGTGGTAACACTGTTGGTAACACATTTCAAGAAATAAAGTACAACCCCAAAAGTCACACTGTAGGTCTACAGGACCATCCTAGTCCACCCAGTTGCACAACCCCCCACTTTAACATGCCCCCCCAACCTCTGACCTGCAGCAGACATTGCACTAGACAGACAACAGCCCCCCCCCCCCCCCCCCCCCCCCCCCCCCCCCCCCCCCCGCAACAGCTGTCCCCCTCACCCCACCCCCCTCCCTGTACACCGGAGTGACATGTCATATCCATGTCTAAACACCAACACATCAGATCTCGCAGATCACCCTTTTTTCCAGGAGACAATAGATTTCAATGGTTTGTTGTTTCTCTCATCTTTCATGTAAGTTGTCCCTCTACCTGATTTAAATTTCCATTGATCTGACTGAAATTACTATCTAACTTCAATTATAAAACCCTACAACTGGCAAATTCTGGGCACTTTCTGGGCAAATAAATCTAGTACAACCCACACTCGCCAGGTCCATCTTGGACCATCTGTGATCATCCAATAGTGTCTATGAAGCATATCTGGTTTGGTAGATAGTTGACTCAGGGTGTACCCCTGAGTCTAGGTAGACGACCTAAAACCTTGGTTAAGAGATTTTCCCAATTTCAAGTTCAATCTATCATATATCAGAAAGTATCCATTTTAATGATATAATTTTTGGTCCACTGTTGCTTTAAGATCTAATCTATCTCATCCAATTGAGTGCCCACACAATTGTGCATTTTTTCCATGAATAAAAGGTGCTCAAAAATTTTGCATTTTCTTGAATCAACAAACCACCGAACATGCCCTCCCATTGAATCCTATGCTGAAGCTGTGTGCACCATTCTAGACAACCCTGCGCCGTGCTATATTTGAATTCAATAAAAGTTCTATATACCAATGTGTGCTTGTCTTGCTATAGGCTTAGTGCACAAGAAAGTGTTTTAGACTAGACAACCCGTGTGTGCACTGTCATTGCTCGTTGACCCAGGGCACCCTGGTTCTTAGGGAGACGGTTTCTGTCGAAATGGAGTGGGTTTGTTCTCCAACTTCAACTTTCTGTTTGATATTGAAAATTGGGAAATGGCCTATAATCCTGAGGGAGATGTTGCCCGTGTTGCCACTTGGGACGTTGCTAATGTTGCCACATGTTGTTGGGAGGTGGGGGGGATGTTGACCATGTTGCCACTTGGGATGATCATCATGGTCTGTCACCATCATGGTTCATGGTCATCATGGTTCACTGCCATCATGGTTCATGGCCATCATGGTTCACGATCATCATGGTTCATGGCCATCATGGTTCATGGTCATCATGGTTCATGGCCATCATGGTTCACGATCATCATGGTTCATGGCCATCATGGTTCATGGCCATCATGGTTCATGGCCATCATGGTTCACGATCATCATGGTTCATGGCCATCATGGTTCATGGTCATCATGGTTCATGGCCATCATGGTTCATGGCCACCATGGTTCATGGCCACCATGGTTCATGGCCACCATGGTTCATGGTTCACGGCCATCATGGTTCACAGTCATCATGGTTCACGGCCATCATGGTTCACGGCCATCATGGTTCAGGGCCATCATGGTTCATGACGATCATGGTTCATGGTCATCATGATTCACGGCCATCATGGTTCATGGTTATCATAGTTCATGGTCATCATGGTTCATGGCCATCATGGTTCATGGCCATCATGGTTCACGGTCATCATGGTTCATGGCCATCATGGTTCATGGCCATCATGGTTCATGGTCATCATGGTTCATGGCCATCATGGTTCATGGCCATCATGGTTCATGGACATCATGGTTCACGGACATCATGGTTCACTGCCATCATGGTTCATGGCCATCATGGTTCACGGTCATCATGGTTCACAGCCATCATGGTTCACGGCCATCATGGTTCATGGCCACATGGCTGATGATTATCATGGTTCAGGGCCATCATGGTTCATGGCCATCATGGCTCATGATTATCTTGGTTCTCGGTCATCTTGGTTCACTGCCATCATGGTCCACTGACATCATGGTCCACCATCATCATGGTCATTATGGGTCACAGTTATGGTTTACTGCCATCATGATTCATGGTCAGCATGGTGACACCCTGAGTCTCCTGTGATGTAAATCACACGCCTATTGATTATAGTATCAGTGGGCCTACCAGCAAGGAGTGTACAGTGTGAGCGTCACTACAAGAGCTCTCTAATACATACATGGTCCGACCGACTCGGTTTTTGACAGGGACAGAAGGCGGTTCATGCCCGCAGCCGCCGACTTGTCGCCTACATCCACCTGCTCACCCACACCCACCTGCTCACCGACACCCACCTGCTCACCTACACCCACCTGCTCGCCTTAAATGGAATAACATACATGTATGACACATGACTTGAGGGTACCTTTTAACAAGGAATTCATTCCTGATGCCAGAATTGACCAATAAATGATTATAAAGGAGAACTACCGTAAAACCCCGCCTATAAGCCGAACTTATTTTGGCGTTTTTATTTCCTATAAGCCGAATTTCTCCCTTCAAACTCACATTCGGCTTATAGGCGGGGTTTTGGCAAAGAATATTTGGAATAATACTGTAGAAAAGTATGGAAACTTAGTCATAATTGGACTGTACCTTAAGGCCTTACTAATCATTTCCACATGAACTATGCATTTTAAACAAACAACACATGGTATTCCAATGAAATAAAAGGATTAAATCTGTTTTAAAAACTGTTTTTAGTGGCGCCAAAGTAGGGGCCAGGGGGGGCCCTAAGACCCTTAAAGTCACATTCGACTTATAGGCGGGGTTCTCCTGAATGTCAATATGATTTAATATAAGCCGAATTTTTGCCCTTAAAGGCGAACTGAGTTGAGGACCTAGCCCTGCCGAGTTTTGTACGCAAATGACGTCGTGGGTTCAGTGCGCCTTTAAACTCACTTTTGGCTTATAGGTGGGGTCGGCTTATAGGCGGGGTTTTATGGTATGTCTAATTAAATGATAAGCTACACACCCAGATTACCCTGAGTCATCTGTGAGGCCACTCACACGCTCAATCTTTTTTTAAGTATTAACCCGTTAAGGACAGCATACTGCTTTAATGTACTATGCCCTTTTGTCAGCATGATGCATTCATTGCAGCTCTGGTGAGTCACTAAGCAGTCATGCACTCATGTGGGGATGATACACTCATGAAAGGTTGAAATGATGCACTAATGTCTTACAACACAGGGGAGGGGGGGGGGATAATAAAAATCATGTTTAATGAGAGCCCCAATAATCATGATGGGAGGGGGTAGACAAATTTGGTAATGTGAAGGGAGGGGGGAGGGCAGAATATTGTCCAACAATATGAGAAAACTCCATCAACTGTTGTTCTTAAAATAGTAACCACTCTCTTTGTATCAGTTAAAACACTGATCCGGGGGCCCCAATGACTACCCCGGTAGGTAGGCTTAGAGTATTAGTAGATGCTAGTATCTACTCTAGTTCTGTAAGGGAGTGATCATTTTTTAACAACAGGGGGGGGGGGCAAAAAAAATGTGGACCCCTTGACCGGGGGAGGGCAAAAAATTTGGACCCCTCTTTGTGGGGGGGGGGGGGGGGGTCAGAAAAGTTTAACCTGTTTCGAGCCAAAAAGCCCGTGCGTTACTATGCTTTAGAGGGCCCCGCGCGCGAGCCGATTTCCGACCCTAAGGGGGGGGGGGGGGTAAAAAATGTTGACCCCTTGACCGGAAACCCACCACCCCGCCCCCCCCCCCCCCCGCCGTGGTTGTTAAAAAATGATCAGTCCCTAAAGAGTCCAGACACACTGCATAGGCACACTCACACTGATTCACCACGGCATTAAGAGCAGTTACTGCTTCATTTTGGGCATGTATGAATACTCCTAACTTCAGGAATCGCCGGTGTGTGGTTTATTGTTGTTTCTCCCTTGTCCAGAGATCTGTCAGATCGGCTTCAAAACAGAGGAAGTTGTTCCTGCAGCCTGGTAGAAGTTGTAACCCACTGAAACACACTGTGGGCTAACTACACTGTTTACAGGAAGGGGGCAGCACTGCAGTCATATCACATTGCAGACATTAGTACCCACCTCCCCACTAGATGTCAGCAATGTTTGAATTGAGTAGCCATGTCAATATGAATATCAGCTTTTGCCAGTGAAATAATTCTTTTCTTTTGTTCCCATTCTTTTGAGGGGTACTTCCAACCAATGTAATTTATGCCTTACCACGGATTAGAAAATAGGACACTGCAAAAACAGTCAGCAGAAACAAGGCGTGGTCCGTTTTCAATAACATTGAAGGGATGAAAGGGCGTGGACTAGAGAAATTTGGACTTTTTTATCAAAGGGATTTTTATCCCTCTTCCTAGTAAACTCTTCCTGTTCAGCCTTTAAATGCGTTAATGTACTATGCCCTTTGTTGTTATGGTGCATGAATGTAGCCTTGCAAGTCTACCGGAGAGTCAGCAAGGTCGTTATGATGCTTGAATGCAGCTCACTGGCGAGTTACTCGCCAGGGCTGCATTCATGAATAATGTCGACCCAAGAGATGGTGAAGTTAAGCACTATGCGGCCCTTAAAGATTTAAAGTGGCATTCTCACCGAGCGTTTCCCACTCACAGTTCTGGTACTGTTCTAGTCTGCTATGTGGTATTAAAGTGCGAGTGGTGAGAATGCCCCTTTAAGTGACAGTAGATAAATGCCAACACCTATTGATACAGTCTCTGTTGTATTTCACTTGTGGGGGCTAGGGTCGCAGTCGCAAGCTGAGTGAGATATGTGTTGGAAATCGGTAAATACGGACAGAAAGGCTGGACGAACGTCTTCATTCATGATGGCGGCCCCCGGGTGGCGGCCACATCTTGTGTCGTCACATTTATTTGCACACCAGGTGGCAGGTCGGTGGTTTGCCGCCTTAACAATATGTAGGATCGCACATAATTTCAATACTCCTTCTCGAGACTTACATATTGATGATAATGTTATTCAAACATAAAGGCTCCTTCTCAAACATATATATGGTTTCAGTACTCCTTCTGAATGTTCAATGTTCACTTTTTGAGAAATAATGTTCAGTGTCTCTTCAGATTTTTGAAGTCCTTATCTTGACTTATAAATGTTGTCCAGTAAACTGGTGTTTAATGTTAGTTCTTAGTTTCCTCCAGTAAACTGGTAAAGTCCTTTGTTTGACTCAATAGTCAAGTATTGTTTCTCAGATAAAACACACAAATGAATAAACAGTATTTCTTCTGTTACATACTAAAATAAACCAGTTACTTTAACTTATTTAGTTACACAAACTAGATCTTTTTAGTTTTAGAACTTAAACAACAATAATTTCTAATGTTGTTACATAATACACTAAATAGCATATATACCTTAGCTATTAAAAGGTGATCATATACAATAGGTCTTTTATATGTTTGACACAAACTAAACAAATAGCAATCACCTGCTATTATTATTTAATTAAAACATAATACCTATCCTTGGAAAGAGAGGTCACCAGTATTTCATTTCCATGTGAGGCTTCAGCCCTCACCTCCCTAACACTAGCAAAATAACCCATTGCCCTCAGTCTTTGTAGCTCACAGTGATCAGCTCCAGCTCACGGTGATCAGCTCCAGCTCACGGTGATCAGCTCCAGCTCACGGTGATCAGCTCCAGCTCACAAGTGATCAGCTCCAGCTCACGGTGATCAGCTCCAGCTCACAAGTGATCAGCTACAGCTCACGGTGATCAGCTCCAGCTCACGGTGATCAGCTCCAGCTCACAAGTGATCAGCTCCAGCTCACGGTGATCAGCTCCAGCTCACAAGTGATCAGCTCCAGCTCACAAGTGATCAGCTCCAGCTCACAAGTGATCAGCCCCAGCTCACAAGTGATCAGCTCTAGCTCACAAGTGATCAGCTACAGCTCACAAAAAAATGTGATCAGCTACAGCTCACAAGTGATGAGCTAAATCTCACAGGCGATCAGCTAAAGCTCACAGGTGATCAGCTAAAGCTCACAAGTGATCAGCTAAAGCTCACAGGTGATCAGCTACAGCTCACGGTGATCAGCTACAGCTCACGGTGATCAGCTAAAGCTCACGGTGATCAGCTAAAGCTCACGGTGATCAGCTACAGCTCACGGTGATCAGCTAAAGCTCACGGTGATCAGCTACAGTTCACAGTGCCTCTGACACGTCACCAGTGCCTCTGACACGTCACCAGTGCCTCTGACACGTCTCCAGTGCCTCTGACACGTCCCCAGTGCCTCTGACACGTCCCCAGTGCCTCTGACACGTCCCCAGTGCCTCTGACACGTCCCCAGTGCCTCTGACACGTCCCCAGTGCCTCTGACACGTCCCCAGTGTCTCTGACACGTCACCAGTGCCTCTGACACGTCACCAGTGTCTCTGACACGTCACCAGTGTCTCTGACACACACACACACCCCATGCCAATATCCTGGCTGTGCTACACCCTACAGGTCACAGACTCTAGTCTGACACACACACACTACAAGTCGAAATCACTTAACTCCTTGTGTTCAGCATCCACTAACACAGCTGATATACACGTAGGCCTACCTCTAGTTTGACCATCATACACAAACACGTTTCCACATCGTCTTCTATGCCGCGGGACCTTCACCCGGCTCCCGAGGTGCGAGGTGGGCGCTCCCCTCCTCAGGCACGTCCCACGTCGTCCCCACTTGTAGAAACGTACTCCAAGTCCAAATGTCCAAACTGATCAACTTCATCAAGGTACACACCAAATCGTATCCACATGTCATGACAATGTCCACTGTGCAGTCTATGTCTATCGACCATGCAGACAATACTCACGAGGCGCTCTCCGGCCCAATCCACGTGGTTCCCGGCCCAGGGAAAACTCACGTAGCCTCTTCAAGTCGGGCACACCGCCCCACGCTGCCTCGCCACGGCCAGGCCCGGCACCCTGTCCGACGTCAGCCCGCCTCAGGCTGCCTCCCACGTCGTCCCCGAGCCGTCCAAAAACTCGCTGTTCAATCTCTTATCAATCCTCCGTAATCCAACCTCGAATTCCTTACAGCAGAAGCACATTACAGCTTTAGATGTTAGTCTCTCCACTGTTCGTGATCTGAGCCCATAGCCTGTTGGAAAATCGGTAAATACGGACAGAAAGGCTGGACGAACGTCTTCATTCATGATGGCGGCCACATCTTGTGTCGTCACATTTATTTGCACACCAGGTGGCAGGTTGGTGGTTTGCCGCCTTAACAATATGTAGGATCGCACATAATTTCAATAATATGCTCCAACGCCCACAAGTGAAATATGTCAAAGATGATATTCATGTAGTTGGCATTTGTGTGTATTTTTTTATTTGAAGGAAAGATAACTTCTTCTTAGGCAATTGAATACGGCCACAGAGTGTTCAATGGGGGGCATTGTATACAGCATTTCCAGCACATGAGGCCACACTTTTTTTATTCTTTTGGTTACAGACACCACAAAAATTTTCTTAAGTACGGCAGACGAAATAACAAATATAAAATGAAATAAAAATTTAAAATGAAATAAAATGTAGTCATTTGCGTTTTACTAGCTAAAATCTTAAATAATGGTCTGACAAGTAGCAATTTAACTAGAGATATTCATTTTTAGTGCAGGGGTTTTCATAGTAGTGCGAAAGAAGAAAAAAAAAGCGTGGCCTATAAAGCATAGTTTATCTTGTGTTTCAAAAAAACACCCATGTTCCTTAGGCCAGACCAAAAAAAAAAAAATTGGTTAATGGATTTCGCGCACCTTATTTTCTGAAATGGAAATTTATTTATTTTTGAAAAAAAAATTGTCATTTCGGATTTCGCTCGCCTCATTTTTTTTTTAAATTGAGAATTTTTTTTTTTTCAAATTTTTCTTCCAGTAATTCCCCCAGATCAACCAATAATTTTTTTATGTTAGGGGTCCACTAAGAACTTTTATCGGAGGCTGGGTAAAAGAAAAGAAAAAGTTGTCGCTCGCTCCACTTTTCCGACAAAATCCATTGACAAAAAAAAATTCACTCGCTCGCACCATTTTTTAAAAAGTGAAATCCATTGACCAACTTTTTTTTTGGTGTGGCCTTCCAGATGTTGGTATTGGAGAGTTCCGACAACTACAGCTTGTACAGCGACACTATACCCTTGTTACTTCCAGATGTTGGTCCTGGAGAGTTCCGACAACTACAGCTTGTACAGCGACACTATGCCCTTGTTACTTCCAGATGTTGGTATTGGAGAGTTCCGACAACTACAGCTTGTACAGCGACACTATGCCCTTGTTACTTCCAGATGTTGGTATTGGAGAGTTCCGACAACTACAGCTTGTACAGCGACACTATGCCCTTGTTACTTCCAGATGTTGGTATTGGAGAGTTCCGACAACTACAGCTTGTACAGCGACACTATGCCCTTGTTACTTCCAGATGTTGGTATTGGAGAGTTCCGACAACTACAGCTTGTACAGCGACACTATGCCCTTGTTACTTCCAGATGTTGGTATTGGAGAGTTCCGACAACTACAGCTTGTACAGCGACACTATGCCCTTGTTACTTCCAGATGTTGGTCCTGGAGAGTTCCGACAACTACAGCTTGTACAGCGACACTATGCCCTTGTTACTTCCAGATGTTGGTCCTGGAGAGTTCCGACAACTACAGCTTGTACAGCGACACTATGCCCTTGTTACTTCCAGATGTTGGTCCTGGAGAGTTCCGACAACTACAGCTTGTACAGCGACACTATACCCTTGTTACTTCCAGATGTTGGTCTTGGAGAGTTCCGACAACTACAGCTTGTACAGTGACACTATACCCTTGTTCCTTCCAGATGTTGGTATTGGAGAGCTCCGACAACTACAGCTTGTACAGTGACACTATGCCCTTGTTACTTCCAGATGTTGGTCTTGGAGAGTTCCGACAACTACAGCTTGTACAGTGACACTATGCCCTTGTTCCTTCCAGATGTTGGTATTGGAGAGTTCCGACAACTACAGCTTGTACAGTGACACTATACCCTTGTTCCTCACAGATGTTGGTATTGGAGAGCTCCGACAACTACAGCTTGTACAGTGACACTATACCCTTGTTACTTCCAGATGTTGGTCTTGGAGAGTTCCGACAACTACAGCTTGTACAGTGACACTATACCCTTGTTACTTCCAGATGTTGGTCTTGGAGAGTTCCGACAACTACAGCCTGTACAGCGACACTATACCCTTGTTACTTCCAGATGTTGGTCCTGGAGAGTTCCGACAACTACAGCTTGTACAGCGACACTATACCCTTGTTACTTCCAGATGTTGGTGCTGGAGAGCTCCGACAACTACAGCTTGTACAGCGACATGGAGCGGGAGGAGCTTCTGTTTGCCATATTCCGCTTCCTGGTGCTGGGAGGGAAGGCCAACCAGTACGACAACGAGATCGACAAGTACGACCTCCTCACCAAGAAGTTGTACAAGGACCTCGTCAGGTGAGCGCACGCTACACTCTATAAGCCGACCTTGGTTATAAGCCGAATGTGAGTTTGGGAGTAAAAATTCGGTTTATAACAAAAGTGTTTGAAATTAGTTTTTACTATGTTCCTACGTTATTAAAACCTCGCCTCGCTTATAATTCGGCTTATAGCAAATAAAAACGCCAAATAAAAATTCGGCTTTTAACCAAGGTTTTTACGGTACCTGTTGTCTTTAGGCCACAACAAAGGTTGTGTTAAGTTATCCTGACTGACCCTGGTTTTTTTTGGCCTACCCTAGTTTTTATATATATTTCTTCTTTTTTGGAAAGCATTTTTGGGATTTTGCTACTAAAAAGATTTGTTAATGGCTGGATTTTTCTTAATTTTTTTTTTCTGAAAACGTAAATTATAATTCTCAACTGATTTGTTTGCCATGCTGTGTTATACTACCTTCTTTTGCTGTCTCAAATTCATCCCTCAAATCAGCTACATCTATATATCACTCTAAAGTGTGCCACATAATATTGATAATTGTCATCGCATTATTAAATTGACCATTTCTCGTGTTCTCCCAGTGTGCAGAAGGACAGTACGAGTGGTGAGATCCGTGTAATCTCCCATGCCTTCAAAGTCACTGCCTTTGTAAGTAGCGTTTATTATTCGATTCCGCTATTAATTAAGTCTTGCATAATAAGCCGCATATTACGTAGAACTAGTGCCTAGAATTTGATGAAATCCTGCAACTGGCTTTGATATGTCTACTTTAGTACTGTGGTATACTTTAAGTAACCTTGAATAACCTTCAACTGCACTATTACCCGCACTGGGGTTCTTTTTTTGTACGCGCGACTTAATGGTACTTCAACCTTTTTTTTGAAGGCTAACCTACAGTAAGTTGTGTATCAGATATGATTGGATGTTTGGTATTAAATTAAAGCTGGGTTTGATTCGTGTAGAAGTTGCGGCTTATACAATAGGTTTTATGGTACATGAGAAATACCATAAAACCTCTTGTAGAAAAAGCTGCAGCTTGTACGAGAGTCAGACTCAGCTTTCTTTTGATACTAAACATATAGGGTGCGGCTTATACGGGAGTTTTATAAGTATACTATAGCACCAACTTAGCAATTTCCAGAACCCCTCTGCGGCTTATATAATTGTCAAGTTAGGGGTGCGGCTTATACGCAAGTTAGGCTTATGCGCGAGGTTTTACAATAATCAAATCTTTCCTTTTTCAGGATGACAAGGGCCGGTGTTACTACCCTACAGAGGAGGAGTACCCGCACGTCCAGGACTTCTGCTACCTGGTGGTGGACCCCCTCAAGCGGCATGCCACCGTCCTCCACCACCGCTTTGGGTACTCACCAGGGGCGCTATAGCCGACTAGCATCATTTGGTAATAGAAATAGTAATACCATACGTCACAGCTCCATTATAGAATAATGTGCCTCTACATGGGTAAAAATCGACACGCACGACACGGCCGTTTTAAAAATTGACAGGTGCGACATGGCCGTTTTAAAAATCGACAGACACAGGCATTCTTATAAGGCCCCAGTATATTATATATAACGTAAATTCCCGCGCACCAAATTGTACGCGAACCAAACTCAGCTTCCATTTGATACCAAACATGCCTTTATAGGGTGCGGGTAATACGAGGGGTTTTATTACTATAGACTAGTACTAAAATTGAAATTTTCTAATTCAAAAACGGGTTTTAGGATTCCCCCGAGTTGGGGGTGCGGGTTATACACGCCGACACGGCCGTTTTGCTAAAGATTGACATGGCGACATGGTCAAAATTGTGGATACCCATGTAGAGGCACAATAATCAATATGTAGTAATGAACAGTGTTATACCTGTAAAGGGGCAAGTCAATAATGTAAAATATGTCTCCACATTTCGTGCGTAACCCGCTGCCCAAATTAAATCACGATAGTAGGGAAATTGGTAATTTTTGGTCATGGAAATTCAGATAAGATCAGGGAATTTCAAACTGAATTGTTTGTGAATATAATATACATCCTCAACTTTGCTTTTTCCTATAACCTGCACTGGGGTCTGATTTCCATGTAACTCGCAGGTTTTGCGCAGGAATTTATAAATGGTAGCTGTCATAATCGTGCATCTTCCAGCATCAGTTGAACTCATTGGGCACTGAGCCACTAATGTTGTGCCATTCCAGAACCTCATGATATCATGATTTCACATTGCGTCGTAAGGCGTTGTTCTCATTGCGATTTTTGTACATGTACATACTTTATTTATTAGCGAGGAGGTCCCAGACTCTACCACACTACGAAGTTCCACTTCGCTTCCATCCTACCATCTGGGTCGACGTAGCTTATAGTTATGCACCTTTCCAATTTTTCAATTTACGATAGCTTTCAAAATATACCACCCATGCTACCCATTTTTGCCTTAGAAATTAACCCTTCATCACATACATACTGCAAAAAATTGTCATGTCCCTATGAAAATAATTAAAAGAGTGATTGCAATTTCAGTGATTTGGTAAGAAAAATGCCAAAATCGATGTTGAGGCAAGGTGAATAACATTGAAACAGTCTTCATCTACCCATTTACACTAATAAAATCGCTAAATCAAGTATGCCATCAATGTCTATACAGTATGCTGTTCCCCTTTTCCTTCAATCCATTCTCAATTTTCGCCTATATTGTGGAAATAAATGGGGGGAAAGAATCAGGTTTTGGGCTTTCTTTCAGCAATCGAAGACGACAATTGCCGTCATCTTCATGCCACAGTTTCGGTAAATTTCACATTTCTCGGACACTGTCAGTTTTATAAAATATGATATAAATGTATAAGACGTTAACATAAATATTTTTGATTGTCAGATCATATGTAATAGTCATTGCGTTTGATACAGTATCACTACAATAGTTTTAAACATGTTTTAGCATTATTTCATTTATACAAGTGTCCGGGATAATGGAAGATTGACCAGAGAGTTGTTGAACCGGGCCTGGGCGGTGTTGGTGCGCCATGGAAAATTCCCCTGTGAGATCGGATGTGTGACGTCATCACGTCACCATGTAGACTTGGTTGCTTAGTGACGAAATATGTGGCTAACAACAGGCCGACCATGACTGTCGTGGGAACCATGCACTACACTTTCCCACGCTCCTTAGTCGAGGGGGGGGGGGGGGTTGTCAACATGATGTATGAATGCAGCACTACAGAATATTTTCAATACAAACCTATTTGTTATTCATATAAAAATGCAGTTCTACAATGGTATTTGATCGTTACGATTTTTGCTACGATTTCAATTGCGATTTTTGGGTCCAAAATCGTAAAAAATAAGGTTTTGGGGAGGGGTAACTTGGCATCCCTGTATTAGCACTCATATTAGGCCTACGCCTACATCTTCTGAGACAGGAAAAGGTAGGCCTAATAGGCCTACTAATTGCATTTTTCTGAGAGCCTCCATGACGGGCATGATTTAGGCCTACCGGTACCTACAGTAAGTATGGTAGGGGGTATGGGTAGGCCTATATGGGGGCCACGCACAATTTCTCCAGAAGTCCCTCCATATAGAGTCTATACCACCTTGAAGCATTAAATTAATATAGGAAATTCGACCCCACCACCTTGGTGCCGAGGCTTACATGTATAGGCCTAGCCCTACTCTAGGTTAGTAGGCCTATCTACATCAATGTAATAGGCAGTATTCTATATTTTTAGATAATCGAGTAGGCCTAATTTCAAATTGAAATTCAAATAGGCCTATCAATGTAAAATTATACCGGGTAATTATTGAATGCAGTTCTGTACCCCCATTTTTCTTGCTAGGTTTGACTAGGGTGGGTCGCCTTAAAAGTCTAGGATCAAGTGGGATCTTGCTAGGCCAGGCTAGGTCCCGGCTAGTGCCCCTCCCTTGATTAGATGTCCCCCCGCCCCCCATCCAGTTAAAACATGAAGTCCCCCTGCCTCATGAAAAACTTGGAATTATGTAGGCCTAGCTACAAGGGTCCAACAACTGTAGAGGCCCCATTGTATAAATTGGCGAAATAGGGCCCAGAATCTTTTCCCTCTCCAGAGGAGGCAAGACTTTTTTGCTCCCCTCCCCACCCTCTCTGTCACCCTAATAAGACCTCCGAGCATTTTTTGTCCTCAATGGCAAACTTTTCAGATCTATTCCACGAAATCACTATGCTACCTTGTTGGATGGATAGTTATGCAAGAGTACCGCACAATTCCACGGTAATCTCTATTTGATTATATAACAGGGTTCCCACGTGTCATGGAAAGTCATGGAATGTCATGGAATTTGAAAGCTGTCTGGAAAGTCATGGAATGTCATGGAATTTTGTAAAAATTTGCCTTGTGTCATGGAATGTCATGGAATATGAAAATAATGGAATTAATATAACAAGATCTCCTAGAAATCTCCCATTTGCTTTCTTGATTTTAGAAATTTTCTCGGGGGCCAAGCCCCCCCTACCCCCACAAAAATGTTATTAATGTCATGGAAAATTGAGATTTTTGTCATGGAATGTCATGGAAATGTCATGGCAACTCAAACTGACATTTTTGTGGGAACCCTGTATAAGCGTCTATAAAGATTACATTCTGTGATGATCAGTTACCGTTTATGTCATAATTTTAACACTTAAGTACTGATAATTCATGGGTCATTTGTCGTCGTAATGTACCAACCCAGTACCGGCGAGTAACTCGTACAAGAAACCGGCACTGCTTCTCCGGACAATAGGACACAGTTTACTGATTCTTTTAAGGACAGCATGAAAGCATAATGCATTATGCCCTTGGTCGGCATGGTGCATGAGTGTAGCCCTGGTGATTAACCCGTCAGGGCTGTATTCATGCATCATGCCGACCTTATGAGTTTGAGAAACTCCCGAAGGGTCGGCATGATGCATCAATGCAGCACTAGCAAATGTCATCATTTAGCGACATCCGTCCTTAAAGGGTAAACATTGTTGTCGAATCAAATAATTTGTGATGAGTGAGATAGACCATAGTCTGCCTGTTGGTTACCATTATGAATTATCAAAGAAGAATTTAGTCCATAGAAGCCGGCTCATCTCCGTCCTGAATGATTAGAGTATAATTCTGCAAAATGTGAAAATGGGAGTATTCAATTTGAATAAATGCGTTCCTTACAAAGTTGTCTTGTGTTTTATTACATCATTTTCACCTATAAAGCCAGGAAAAGTGACGTGAATTGTGGAGTTTGAAATTAAGCTTGTAGAAATGTTGATACTCTCGAACATTCCAAAGTTTTAGTATTGTTGGTTCTTTATTTGTCACTATTGACAAAGAATAGAAAAAAAGAAGAAGTCTTTTACTATTATAATTGTACGAGGCTTACCTTGTAAGGTGAAGTAAAATTAGAATTTTACCGAGGGGAACACTACGTGTGTTTCCGGGGGAGCAGATGAGAAGAGAGGCCACGCGCATGCGTGACGCCAGCCTTGAGAGCCTGGGGACAGGGGAAATTACTTAATTCATATGATTATATCCTAAGTGACTTAGACCCTGAACTTAAGTCGAATCTTAGCCTCCCCCACCCCCTTACTTTATAATTGCACCCTACCTTGTAACTATGTGAGAAGCTAGCCTACCGGTAATCTATACCCCCCTTTTTTACAGGGTGGGTGGGTAGGGCATCTGCTCCCCCGGAAACACACGTAGTGTTCCCCTCGGTAAAATTCTAATTTTACTTCACCTTACAAGGTAAGCCTCGTACAATTATAATATTTTACCTCGCGTAACACTACTAGTGTTACCGTGGTAACCGATGAGAATTTTAGAGCCATGAATTAATCCATTTGTCCTGTTATTTCTCCCCAGGTAGCAATAAAAATAGTTCCACACTTTTTTATGAAACTTACAACTTTATTCATATTTTAAAACCCTGTGTACAGAGTCCGGCGCTAACATTGGCCTATATGAACATATTCACCTGGTAACTTCACCTTTTACAATTCAATACAAACAACATTCAGGAGTGCTAGTCGCCACTCAGTCCCTGATATCAAATTACAACAAACAAGCATTTCTTAGTACCGTATTAGGTACCTCATCAGCTTCCTGCTCCAGATTCTTGTCATAAAATTTTGCAAAGCTTTCAATCGACTTCCACTTCGCATGCTTCATGATGCAGTTGAGTGTGACCCCCAACCTCTTAGCAGCAGAGGTTGAGGCCCCCCTCGTTGAGTGCATTTTGTACCTTACAGGTACGCCTGACATCCTCATGACTTCCATAGTCCATCTGGCTAGACTGTCTCTGTGTATAGGGTCATGAGTACCTATATAACTCAGTAGAAACTGTCCTGGTCCACTCCTCATTCTCTTTGTGACCTTTAGGTACCTTTTAACAGTCTCTACCACACACAACACTTTTTCCTCTTTGAAAGCCCTCAGGATCACTGTATCTAGAGGATCCCCCGGTCTGTTGTGTTTTAGCAACACCCTCATCTTGAACACAATCAAATCATCTTCTACCTCCATGTCGGTAGTGTCCAAATTAATAATAGTTTGCCCTCTTTGGGACGTAACTAGGAGCAACAGCACAGCCACCTTGTAAGACAACAACTTTAACGACAAGGTGGAGTTGTCACCCCAACTCCTGAACAAATTGAACACCTTATTTACATTCCAGAATTTGTCATATCGTGCTCCACTACCAGGGTTATCATGGTAGACCCCTTTTACCAAGTCACACACATGTGGATGTTTCCCAACTGGGTATCCATCAAACTGACATAATACAGAGGATAGCGCTGATCGAGCAATATTCATCCCTCCATATCTGAGTCCTTTAGAAGCCAACCCCGATAAGAACTTGCACACCTGGGGGAGCGTGGGCGTATAGAACTTAGCCCCTTGCAACAAACAGAATCTCCCCCATTTTCTCAAGTAAACCGAGTATGTGGACTGTGTGGAATCCCTTCTGGCTTTCATTATCAACCTTATGGACTCCTTGTCAAACCCTTTTCTTTGTAGTTTTTTCCCTAGAAAAAACGACAAATTAAGAGTCTTGTTCTTCCTATGCGAACTGGATTTCCCGGCTTGCCGTGAGGGATGAGATTCCCCTTTTTTGCTCTGACCTCCACCTTTCTCTTGGCCCTGGCCATGACTCTGCCGAACCAGCTCTGGCCCGGCCAGTATGGGACCACCAGTATCGCTCGTGCCTTGTCGTGGAAGATTTTCTGCACCACTCTGCCCAGCATGCTGAAAGGTGGAAACAAGTAGACATAGTCATTAGACCAAGACATTGTCATAGCGTCTACTCTCCAGGCGTAGGGCTCTGGCCTGTATGATACAAATGTGTCTAGTTTATTGTTAATCCTAGACGCAAACATGTCAATGTCAGGAGTGCCGAATATTTTGCATATCCTCCTGAACTCTCTGGGATGTAACTCCCACTCTAGATCATCTTGAAAGTTTCTAGAATTATAGTCAGCATCTACATTATCAACCCCTGGTACATGGGTAACTACCAACTTGATCTTCCTTTCCTCACACCAGTGCCATATTTCCCTAGCAACCTTGTTACACTCAGGAGACTGGACCCCTCCCATGTGTCTGATGTATGCTAAGGCAGTAGTACTGTCCGTGTGTATTTTCACTGTTACTCCGTCCATCTTGACATAAGCCAGTAGGGCATTCTGTATGGCCATGATTTCTAGAATGTTAATGTGTAGGCCTATTTCACCTTTCACCCATCTTCCTCCAGTAAAATCTCTTTCAGGAACTCCTCGTTGCTTCCCATCATAAAATGGCAATAAAACTTAGTGAAAAAAATGGACAACTTCATAGAATGTAACATGTTTATAATAGTTTATTATAAATACAGAGTCAAACTGCATGTGTCAACACACATGGCTTCATCCATTAAATCATAGATCAGTTCTGTCGTCGCGACACTTATGGAAGTCAATATGACCGGGTAATTGTTTTACAGACAAAGTTGTCGTTGCTATGATCAGCATGTTTACACTCACACAGTTAACTCCCGTGTAATAGCTGACCCTCTAATGCAGCCACACTCTTCTAGGACAACCAGCTTAAATATATACACAAACTGTAATATATAGAAACTAACCACCTTCACTTTGGCCGCATGGTGAACAGGGTCGCCCATATTACCAGGGGCAGTCACGCTACTATAGACCAATGCAGCAAGAAAGGGTGACTTTTTCATAATAAAATTGTGTTTACTTTGATTTTAGCAGATTCCTCATAGCATTGTCTGTAATGGCTATTCTTGCAAGTGACCCATATCCGGAGATTCACAGGACAATTATCTGTCAGATAGTGTACATTAGAATGCAGGATTTTCAAATTATATCATCATTTTGTAGGTCATGGAGTCAAAAATGTTCAAAAACAACAACTTTTCTAAAAGGCACCCTTTCTTGCTGCATTGACCTATAGAGGGAGTTGACTAATAATAATGTTACAAAATGCTGCTGCATTATTTGATATCTATGAGAGGTACATCTTGTACCCGCTATCCCAGTACTCTGTGCAACCCGAGGTATGACCAGTGTAGTAGAGTTATGGATGGATTTGATCCAATCGTCTTATTTATTATACCATACGCGCCGCGTGATATGGTTATTATGTGCCAGAATTACACCTCTTTGAAACTTGAAGGACCGCAGAGTGCCTCAATTGCTGGGTCGGCATGATGCATGAATCCACTCGCCTGGGCTGCGTTCATGCATCATGCCAACCCTTTGGGAGTGTATCAATCCTGTAGGATTGGCATAAAAATTGAATTTAGCACAGGCGAGTAACCTATCAGGACTGCATTGATGCATCATGCCAACCCTTTGGGAGTGTATCAAACCTGTAGGATTGGCATGATACTTGAATGTAACACAGGCGAGTAACCTATCAGGGCTGTATTCATGCATCATGCCAACCCTTTGGGAGTGTAACAAACCTGTAGGATTGGCATGATACTTGAATGCAGCACAGGCGAGTAACCTATCAGGGCTGCATTCATGCATCATGATGATCACATGGGCAGCACTGAGTGGTCCTTAAGGGTTTACCATACATACCAGTCGTGCGTTAATGTACGTGATTATATTATTTATCCGTCTTATAATAATAATTGCACTCTTTAGAACCGGTGGAAGTTAATACATGTATACAATACAAACTTTCTTCACTCAAATTGCACTGAATGCAATTTGTTTTCTTATAGATACAATTATTTCTTTACAACATTTACTCATGTTAAAAGACCATAGCCACACATGACATTATTCCAATTACTATGGATACGAAACCTATCCACTCAAACCTAGTTAAAAACGGCTTTTCCCCACCATAGGCAGATATAGCGTTTTTACAGTCAAGTCTTCAATGTGAGCTTCCCTAGCATATTTCTATACAATTGATTTGTATTCCCCAACCATAAAATCATCCGCCCTCTCACACACTTACAATTATAAAACTCAAATTAAACTAAAATTCTTCAGGTTTCTGGTAAATTCTAACTGAGAACTATTTCATCCCATTTTTTTTCGGTAGAAACTTTTTAATAGATACAAATCCAGTCGTTTCAACAGATCAACAAATCCTTGCCAATTGTAACTATCAGACCACTTCAATGTAAATATCCCACCCCTCTCACCCCCCCCCCTTCCCTCTACCCGTCCCTACCAAAGTTCTCTACAGTTTTAAAGTTCTCAACTTCAAATTTCAAACTTCAACTTCAAAGATTTGTTCGAGGATCACTGCAGATAAGTCTCCACCAGAAACGCTGTCAAAAATCTGTTATCACTGCTTCAGTCACTCCCATAACCACAGATCCATCCATCTACAGTCACACTCACTCTCACTAAAAACACCGTCATCCGCGACGCGATATTAAGTTCTACCCTGCGTCAAGACTAGTTGACGCACCGGGCGACACATGACTCATTATGATGATAACTGATATCACTGTACACCTTCTCAAGTTTGGATTCAGTATAAACTAGGTTATAGGTTAAAAGTCATTATGAGTTACAAGGTGTAACCTTATGGGGCAGCATAGTGCAATAATGCAAAATGCCCTTGTCATGATGCATAAATGCAGCACTAGTGAATAACTCCCAACGCAAGCACCATTCATGTAAGATGCCTACCGTATGTACAGTTCCTATGCTTTGACGGTGAATTGCTCATGCCAGCGGGTTTCTTGTGGGTCGAGTTACTGTCACAGGCGAGTTACTCACACAGGCGAGTTACTCGCACAGACTAGTTACTTACAGGTGCTGCATTGGTGGCACAGGCGAGTTACTGGTACAGGTGAGTTACTCGCCGGAGCTGCATTGGTGGCACACGTGAGTTACTGGTACAGGTGAGTAACTCGCCAGAGCTGCGTTGGTGGCACGGGCGAGTTACTCATCCAGGTGAGTTACTCATACAGGCGAGTTACTCACACAGGTGAGTTACTCTCAGGCGCTGCGTTGGTGGCACAGGCGAGTAACTCGCGGGTGCTGCATTGATGGCACAGGCGAGTTACTCGTGGGTGCTGCATTGCTGCATCATGACTCTTGCAGCGGTCCTACTACTGGAGTAATGGTCTAGGTGTGGCGTCCATTAGAAGGGTTTGTATGCCGTGCAGTACTTGGACAGCAGCGTGTTCTCTGTGTGCCTCACCATGTGCTCCAGGCCCATTGAGCGGTACACCTGCAACATGCAACATGGCCGTTAGCTACTGTACTAGGGACAAGTATACAGCACTGAAATGAGTTATTGTAAATTCCCACTTATAACCTGCATCTGCGTTTCCTTGCTACTTTTGCTACATTACAAGGGCTTAATTGCCCTTTATTACCTCCGCTCATCGGAAATGCTGGTGTATGTATAATACGGTCTTCTAGGCCAACATTCTGCCAGGATAAATAAATGAAATTTCAATTCAATTCAAAATCTCGCGTATAACCCACACCCCAATTTTGCGAGAATCTTATAACCCGCACATGGGGTCTAATAACTGCTAATTTAGTACCGTACAGTACCCGCACTTGTGATTAGGCTCACGTGTAACCCGCGGGAATTTACGTAACTATTTACTAGTCTAATTAATAAGCAGGGGACTGGGTTTTCAAGTACACATTATAAAATATATTCAAAGAGGATCTGTACAAATCACAAAGGAGCCAGTTCAGCCTTCAAAATTTAAAATTTTCGGATGCCTGAATTGAGGGCCACACAGTGCTTAAATATGATATAAATGATGCATGCTTCATGCTAGTCCTTTCATGAGTGTATCAATCCTATTGGGTTGGCATGATGCATGAGTGCAGTAATGGTAAGTATTGCATGGATTCCGTTTTGTTTTTTTTACAGTTCTAGGTATGGACAATTTAGCAACTTTTTTAAACTTCTGTATATGTAATTCTTAAATCATATATTCTTAAATGCTATATTTTTATACTTACTGCAATACATTTCTTGTCTAGCTCCTTGGTGGGTTTGTCTTCCAGTTGTTTGAGTAACAACTTCAGTGCCCGGCCGTAGTGGGAGTGGGCGAGGGCATGACCTACTGCAAACTGAGACACCTGTAAGACAACCAAATACGGGGTCAATCAGTCGTCTTCATGGGACTTTGTAGACAGATAGGGTAGACCGCCTATGGGATGACTAGCTGGTCTGTTGTTACCATGATAGACTGGTATGTCTCAATCAGGGTGCCTTAAATCATGGGGCCAATTTTCAACAGGCTATTATAGACATTGGGCTGATCGTCCTCAGGGCCAATCGTCATAGGGCCTATTGTCGACAGGGCTCCTGATCCGAGTACCGGTCTACTCAAGGTACCAACAGACCAGCTCGTCATCTCATGGGCACTCTACTCTATTGTTATTAGACAAGTTTTGACAATTTTGAACATAGACTTTTACAACAGTAGAAAACACAGGTATGAAAACGAGGGCCGATGCTGACACTAGTATCGTTAGATCAAATATCACACATCACTGAAAGTTGAAAACTCCTTTTGTATATAGATTAGAAAAACTGTTTTATTACATGTTTCTTTATTCTCACATACAGATGATTTGATTATTACAATACGGTAGGTAGAATGCAAATAAAACACAAAGAGATTCCTTGCTGGGCCAAAAGGAAAGTTATTTATACATGCCGAAGTCAAAAACAACAAAAATAAACACTCCCCCCCCCCCCCAGTCTCCCATCTGCTATTAATCTGCGGGAAATAAACACTTGAGCATGGCTGTAAGAACATGGTGTAGGGGTGGTCGGGGGGGGTGGGGGGTCACACTTAATAAAGTTAGTTACATGCTAACTTCACCGCAAAAAGGATTAGGCTTGAATATTCTATAACTGCTATGTCAACAGTACAAGGCGGCCAAAATCAAGGAAAAAAAGAAGAGCTACACCCCCCCCCCCCCCGCATAATTTAAGTGTTTTTTTCCCTAAAACAAAGCTCATGGGTGGGTTGCCTAAGGCCACTTAAAATCAATTATCAGCTTTGCGGACACTTTTTAGAAAAAAAAAGGGGGCGGGAGGGCGCTTTTTATTTTATTTTGTTTCACCTTTTTCTGGGGGGGGGGGGGGGCGGGAGGGCCTTTTTCTTTTTTTTCTAGCAAATTGATGGTCTTCAATTGGAGATAAAGTCTAAAATGCCTTTTAAATTACGTTTCTACCCCTATAATCGGCTGAGATATTGATAATTTTGCATCTTATATTCAGATTTTTTTTAGATGCGGCCATTTTAGGCCTATTTTTTCTCAAAATATGAAAAAAAGCACCCATGCGGCCCTTTTGAGAGGATGCGGGCGGTGTCCGCAAAGCTGATATTCAATTTTAAGTGGCCTAACATATTTACCGTACCTTTCAAAAAGGCTACACAAGTGAGTTAATTCTGCAAGGTCGTTATCAAGAGTATGGCATGGCACAATTTATTCTCTATATAATATATCGGCAACACCATGCACAGCTATATAGAGGTACATTCCGTCACTCACCCGGACGTTAGTTGGGCTACAAGTTGTAGCTACCGAGAACTTTGGCCAACCCTGCATTGTCAAAACACCCACAAAGTTCCCTTTATAGCTGTAAAAGCTGAGCTACTCTACCCGACAGTCATCATGTCAAATACCAGTAAGTAATATCAAGGAACAATGAAATGTTGAGAAAGTATACCCAGGCATAAAAATGAGACTTTGAAAATTGAAAATTAAGTTAGAAAATAATTTCTCTAATAATAAAACATAAATATACAGTGTATACTACTGATTAAACGTAAGGGTGCATGTTACTTTAATGCGCTATGTCCTTTGTTGCCTCATCATGATGCAGCACTGTAACTCGCAGTGCTGCATTCATGCATCATGCTGACCCTAGGCTATGGGGCTGATACACTCCTCAAGGGCTGGCATGATGCATGAATGCAGCTCTGGCGAGTAACAAAATGCGCAGCACATTAAAGCACTATGCGCCTCTTCAAATTTTCAACCACACTTGATCTGCGCCTAGATATCAATTTGAATACAAAACTTTAAAAAAATTAAATAATACAAATAATAAGAGGAAAGAGGCTGGAGATTTTAATCGTTCTAAATAGCAATAACTCGTGTGTTTTACGCAGCCTAAAATCTCCACAAAGTCTCACCTTAGAGTCAGTGATGTCGACCCACTTCTTGAGCTCGTTCATGGTGGCGTCCACATCGTCGAGGCTGGGGTCGGGGAGGGCGGGGTCCTGGGGGGGTTGGTCGGTGCCCCCTGTCCTCCCCCGCTCCATCAGTGCATCCACCTGGGCACACCCCTGCCGCACACAGGCGTCTATCAACGTGCTCTTCTGCTTCTCCATCTCTCTGTGGGTGGGGAACACAAACATATTTTTTTTGGGTTTTAACAAATTTATTCATCTTCATGAGTATTCTATGGGATGATATGGGATCAACAGCGCATCACGGCGGGCTAGAGTTAACCCTTTAAGGGCGGCATATCGCTTTTGTCGTCATGATGCACCAATGCAGCGCCAGCAAGTAACTTGTTGGTGCTACATTGGTGCATCATGCCGACCCTTCGGGACTGCATCAACCCTTTAGGGCTGTTGTGATGCTTGAATGCAGTACTGGCGAGTTACTCGCGAGGACTGCATTTATAATGAATATAAAGGGCATAAATGCATTATTTTTGGGATGATATTATCTTTAACTATTTTTATCATAGGTTCAAGCCCTTAGTAGGTTTTACTGAATCTTTGAGAACACTCTGAGACAGACTTCCAAAATCTTAAACACTATCGTTTGTTATGATTAGTTGGCGCATATTATATGAACACAGAGGAGGTATCTGAGGGGGACTCACGTTTTGACGGTGGAGGCGTCGGGTCGCGGGTCTGTCTTCATACCGAAGTAGCCGAGGAGGGCGGGCTGGTCGATCTGACTGATGACGTGTTTAGCCATCTCTATGACGCCACCCAGCTGTGTCATACGCACCTACAGACAAACAAGCAACTTTAAGGTAGAGAGGCTTCGAGTTATTATATATTTTTTAACATATTTTGACCAATTTCTCCTTAATTAAAACTTTAAAAAAAAAGTTAAACACATCGCCGGAGAGTAACTCGCCAGCGCTACATTAGTGCATCATGCCGACCCTATATAGTATGGGAATGCATCAACCATGTAGTGTCAGCATGATATATAAATGCAGCAGCATCTTCTTGGCACTGGACAGTAACAGGTGCGGGTGGCAAGTGTACCTTGGCAGAGGGGACTAGTAATCAATTAAGGGCCAAACACACCCAACCTATGGATTTCTGTGCAACTGTATGGATCCCAGTTAGTAAATACGTAATCCAAAGGTCACGAGTAAACTGTGTAAACTTACAATGTTACCAGTACCATAAATACCCTGCATCGCGCTTATCCCAACCTTGCAGTTGTGTATAACCTACCACCTTGGTTCTGGTTGGTGTATAACCCGCGAGAAAATAATTATTACCGTAAATTCTCGCGTATAAGCCTTACCCTCGTATAAGCCGCACCTAGACTTTCGGAAAATTGTGGAAAAATTGTGGAAAAATTGGGAAAAGCCGTACAGGGGGGGGGGGGGGTCTGATTATGACGACTTTAGTGCTGCACTATACTAGCAAAAACCCTCGTATAAGCCGCACCTAGACCCTAGACAAATGCTATAAGCCTAACTGGGGGGTTCTGACTCTGTACAAGTCGCGGCTTCTACGCAAGAATTTACGGTAACATTGACTGTGTGGGTGCGTACCTTATCAGTGTCGAGGGCGTGAAGCCGTGCCACGTGGAGGGGGAGGTGCGCATCGTGGTCCTTCTTCAACTCATCGTACAACGCACTGCTGTCCTCTAGTCTGAGGGGAAAGGCGTTCAGAGATAAGTCAGCAAACCAAGTCATGTTAAGTCGGAAACCTATGTTAATATGATTGCAATTTATTTAATGATTACTTAAAATCAGGCATGGGATTGGGTTTTGAAGATATTTGTCTTATTTGCATGGAATGGAGCCCTCTAGAGACCAAGACCCTCCCCTCTATTACCTGGTAATGTTAAAATATTTTTTCATTGGACCTGCACAAATCACAGGGATGACCCTTTTGGCCTTCAAAAATCCGGAAATCAGGATAGAAAATCCATGCCTGTAAAATACAATATCTAAAAGATCATAATTATTAAGATGCTCGTTTATCTTGATAAAACATAAATACAGCCACCCCCACCGCATCATCATAATGCACCAAAGCGCTGCATTGGTGCCGATGATGATAATAATCTTGAAGGCTTAAAGGCCCAGCGCCCCTATATATAGAGCTGAGTACCTGTCCCGACTGCACTCGGTACAGTAAGATCTGCGGGTTTAAGGCATTATGCTCTCAGTAAAGGGTTAAGGCAAACTATTTGGTACATTTAAAATGTATTTTATAACTATTTGAGGACGAATTTCAAATTGAAAATGTCATCTTGATACATGAATGCAGCCCTGGCGAGTAACTCGCAAGGGCTACATTCAAGCATCATGCCTACCCTATGGAGTTTCATACACTCCTAACATGTCATCATGATGCAACAAACGAAAGCTGGCATCTTATTTGGCATCGCTGCATTGTTGCATATGAACAGAATAGAAATGAACATGAACCATTTAAGGACGAATGTCGCTAAAAGATTACATTTTTCGTCAAGATGCATTAATGCAGCACTGGTGCATCATGCCGACTCTTCGGCATGATGCTTGAATGCAGCCCTGGCGAGTTACTCACCAGGGCTGCATTCATGCATCATGACGACCAAGGGCATGATGCACTAATGTATCATGCCGTTGTTAAAGGGTTAAGGGTTGCGGGTCTCTTACTTGGGCAGCCATGATATCTTGAGGTCCCTGATGGCCTCTGCGTACTCCTCCTCCTTTGTCTTGGGTGGCGTCTTGTCCTTACTGCTGCTGCTGCCGTTAGCCTTCTTGGGGGACGTTGTCACCGTGTACGTGAACGGGTACGTGTCCTGGACGATCAGAAACCACATAATGTGTAAAACTGTAAAATCTCGCCTATAGGACGACTGCACCTATAAGCCAAACCCCTTGTTTGAGAAAAAAAATCGGCTTATAGAAAAGACCTTTGGAAAACGTTTTCACTATAATCTAATGTAATGAAACCCCTCCTATAAGCCGAACCCCAAACTTAAAGGGGCACTCAACCCAGGACCTAACCCTGCCGAGTTTTGTACGCAAATGACGTCGTGGGTTCAGTGCGCCTTTAAGGAAAGAAATCGGCTTATAGAGAAAAAAGTCGCCAAAATAAATTCGTCTTTGAGGTGGGGTTTTACAGTATACAGGGTTCCCATTATTTTTCAGTCACAGTTATTCCTGATAACCATATCTGCAGGTTATACGCAAACCAAACCTCAAACCTTGAGAACAATATTCTCAAGGTGTAGGCCACTACTCCGACTCTAGGTGCGGGTAATATGAGGGCTTTTAGTAGTATAGTACACTAGTAAAATGACAATTTATGTACCCCAGGTGCCGGGTATAGGATTTTTCCAAAGACAGTGGTGCGGGTTATACCCGAGATGCGGCTTATATGCGGGAATTTCCGGTATACTATAAAAGCTCTAACAAAGTCTTACCACCCTTACAAACCAAACTTTTACTTATGATTACACATTCTGATTTCATAAGCAAGGCATTTCTCCATTATACAGGACTAGGGTTTTTACAAATGCTATGACTTTCCAGGTGTTCCATGATTAAAAATTATTATTTTCCCTGTACCGTTGCGATATATCTCAATTATTCTTTTGGCCGTGTAATAGATTTTAAAGTATGTAAAGATGAAGCGCTAATATCACAATGTTTGTGTACATGGTACTTACGGCCTTTTTGCCGAGCTCGTCCTTGGTTAGCGTCATACTTCCTGATAAGTAGTGACCCGGTGACGTGCCTTTAGGCAATCTGCAATCAAGTAGTATATTATTTTAACCCTTTCAGGCAAGTACAGTAGGGTTAGCATTTAAACAATCTGACAACATTATATTACCGGCTCATGGGTAAAGTAGGGCTAACCACAGGCTCAAGTTTAAACTACCCCGGTCGAGAGAGCAATTTGGTAAATGAGACTGCTCAATTCTGAATTAAACTAAAATGTATTTTACTGTTATAGTATGCCAAATTGCCAAAAATATTCTTTTAAGCCGCATCCTATACAGGTATGTTTGGTATCAAATCAAAGCTGAGTTGCAGACAGGTTGCAAGTTTTACGGTTTATTTAACGCGTTGTTTACAGTACTTACTTATCGTCCTGTAGCGGTGTAATATAGAACGGACATAGCTCCCCCCGCTGCACCGTCTGGTCTATGGTGCAGGTTTTACTGTTAATTTAACGTGTTATTTACAGTACTTACTTGTCGTCCTGTAATGGCGTGATATAGAAGGGACACAGCTCCCTCCGCTGCACCGTCTGGTTTATGTGGGAGGTTTTACGGTACGGTTTATGTTGGAGGTTTCACGGTTTATTTAACGTGTTATTTACAGCACTTACTTATCGTCTTGTAGCGGTGTGATATAGAATGGACAGAGCTCCCCCCGCTGCACCGTCTGGTTGCTCAGCTTCTTCCCCCCGGTCAGCGCCAGGTTCTGACTCCCGTAGACGTCCAGAGACACCGAGCTGCTCAGTTTGTGGTGCACCAGCAGCGGCGTGTCCTGCAAGTTAGCACATCAGACAGTTAGGTTTTGTTAACCCTTCAAGGACAGCATCATGCCTTATTGCATTATAATATGCCCTTGTTAACCCTTTAAGGACAGACTGAGCACAGCATCATGCCTTATTGCATCATGCCCTTGGTCGTTATGATGCATGAATGTAGCCCTGGCGAGTAACTCGCCAGTGCTGCTTTCAAGCATCATTTCTTGTATTGATTCTCCCAAATCAACCGATCAATTAATTTTTCTTATGGGTTCTCTAACAGCTTTTGGTGGAGGCTGGGTAAAAAAGAAAATTGTCGCTCACTCCAGTTTTCCATCTACAAAATCTATCGACAAAAAAATTCTTGAATTTTTTTTTGACTCGCACGCACCATTTTCCGAAAAGTGAAATCCATTGACCACTTTTCTTTTGGGTGTGGCCTTAGAGAACCAATGATGGGGTATACTCACTTTAAGGCGCTCCAGCAGGTCGCGTTTCTCATGCCTCACCTGGAGGCGGACCGTGTATTCCCCCTTCTCCAGCCGCGTTGTGTACTGTAGGGGGGAACAGGGGTGGTTATATATAATATTATTGTACATCATCGTATTTGTTATAATATGTGCACCATGCACTGAACCCTTTAATGGCCACATTACAAGTTTTCAGACTGGGTCTCAAATACTTTTCCTTGAGTTTTTCTCTGTGGGTGTTTTAATTTTTTTTGTCTTCCCTGTGTTTTGGCAAAATTGAAAATTTTTCGATGTTTTCCCTGACAGGAAATCTTTTTTTTTTTGCAATATTCCCTGTTTTCAAGGTTTTTCCTGTGCAGTGGGTAACTTAGCTATATACTATACAGTAATACATCATCCTATTCGCCGTTATAAGTCTACAGTTCTCTCAAGACAATATCTATCATCTTGGGATTGATTCAGCACAAGATAAGAAAACTGAAATGAAGAAAAAACCACCAACCTGTGATGGGTAGGCGTCGGAGCAGAACACGAGTTGTTTATTAGCGTCGTAGATCATCAAGAGCTGTGACTCGTACTCTGACTCGTAGAGCAGGTCGCTGAGGAGGGAGCAGTCGGGGGTCACCTCGCCGGCCTTAGCCTTACTGAAGCTGTACGTCAGCTCCATAGCGTAGATAGGACGGCTGTCGTGTAGCGTGTCACGACCCTGACCCAGGCACCGCAGCTTAGACTCTGTCGGTCTGTGGGGCGGAGAGAGGGGAAGATTATTTTGAGGATGCATGTCCCTAAACTATGACATGTCGTCATGATGCACGAATGCAACCCTGGCTAGTTGCACTAATACAGGCTGGCCAGTAATCACCAGCCCTGCATCAGGGCATCAAGCAGACATTTTGGGAGTGTCTCAACCCTGTAGGGTCGGCATGATGCTTGAATGCAGCCCTGGCGTGTTACTCACCAGGACTGCATTCATGCATCATGACGACCAAGGGCATGATTCTTTAAGGCATCATGCCGTCCTTAAAGGGTTGAGGGCTGCAAAGTACTTAAAATATGCATGATGCTCAATAGCGTAGATAGGACGGCTGTCGTGTAGCGTGTCGCGACCCTGACCCAGGCACCGCAGCTTAGACTCGGTCGGTCTGTGGGGCGGAGAGAGGGGAAGATTAGTTTATCAACTCTTTGAGTATGGTATGTTGCTAAACTAAGGACATGTCGTCAGGATGCATAAATGCAACCCTGGCTAGATGCACTAATACAGGCCTGCCAGTAATCACCAGCCCTGCATCAGGGCATCAAGCAGACATTTTGGGAGTGTCTCAACCCTGTAGGGTCGGCATGATGATTGAATGCAGCACTGGCGAGTTACTCACCAGGACTGCATTCATGCATCATGACAAACAAGGGCATGATGTGTTAAGGCATGATGCTCAATAGCGTAGATAGGACGGCTCTAGTGTAGTGTGTCGCGACCCTGACCCAGCTTAGACTGTCGGTCTGTGGGGCGGAGAGAGGGGAAGATTATTTTATCAACTCTTTGAGGATGGTATGTTGCTAAAGGACATGTCGTCAGGATGCATAAATGCATCCCCGGCGAGTAACTCGCCAGTACTGCACCAATACAGGCTGGCCAGTAAATCATAAGTCAGTGCATTAAACCGACAATGTCTCAAACCTGTAGGGTCGGTGTGATGCTTGAATGCAGCCCTGGCGCGTTCCATTCATGCATCATTACGATAAATGGCATAATGCATTAAAGCATAATGCAGACCTCTATAATACATTGATAGGTCGCTTTTTTTAAATTTTTTTGTTTGTTTTTGTAAAAAAAACAATTTTAGTAGTAAAATCGCCAAAAATGTCATAAATTTTCGCAAAAATGAAAAATTTCCCCAAAATGCTTTGGTTGGCCCCAACAATCATTGGATGTAGGGTCAATCGAGAAACTGGAACGCAACTTTTTTAGGCATGCTGCCTTTACTAGAGGGGGGGGGGGGGTTTTCCTGACCTGACTTTTTTGCAAGTACCCTGTCTGACGTTAGGGATATAATCTTTAAAAATGTAATTTTTTCTGGACTGGGCTGGGCTGCCTTTACTAGAGGATTAAAGCCCCTGTATTAGGTGCGGTAGGTACCTGAGAGGCACAACATGGTTCTTGAGTGTGATGGAGGGAGACATGTCCTCGTGTTTTAACGCTGACCGCACGTCCACACGCAGGATCCCGTCAGCACCGTTCTATAAACACAAACACATTAACCCGCGTGAAAATACAGCAAAACGGACATCCGACGATAAGGGCTCAAAAGTACCATAAAACCTACAAGCCAAACCCCCACCTTGAGAAAAAGAATCGTCCTATACAAAATAGCTTTAAAATCGTTTTCTCTTTATTCTAATGTATTAAACCCCACCTATAAGCCAAACCATTAACTACAGAAAAAAATCGGCTTATAGAAAATAAAAACGCCAAATAAAATTCGTCATATAGGCGGGGTTTTACGGTAGTCTTTCTCAAAAAAGAAAAGATATAGGATGTTAAAATAGACCATTAGTACTTTGTTTTAGACTTTGCTCACTCACATTCCCGTTGCTATTACCGTAAAGTATCGCAAGTCAGACTCAGCTTTCTTTTAATGCCAAACATGTCTATATAGGGTGCGGCTTATACGAGGTTTTATAAGTATACTACAGTACCAAATCAACAATTTTCAGACCGCCTCTGTGGCTTATATAATCTGTGAAAGTTAAGGATGTGGCTTATACGCGATTTAGACTTATACGCAAGGTTTTATGTACTTATTTCTGACTGTCAATGTGACATTTTAGCCTATGGTTAGATACTTATGGAGGACGACAGAAATGAATGCAAGTCTAAAAATTGATATCTGATACGGATGACCGACTCACCATACTAAGTTTGCGGCTGTCCGGGTTGAGACCGTAGAAGACAATGTCATACTTGACCTCCACTTCTCCTATGCTGGCCCACCACTTCGCCACTGTCAACTCCAGCGTCACGCCGCCCTGCAGGTACAACGTCACAGTGTTAGTTATAGTATACACTCTATAGATACTTAGGGATGTCATTGGTATCCAATTTATTTCGATTATCACTATTTTGGTCTCGAAAATTCGATTTTTTCCCCCCGATTTTCCGATACAGATGAATAAAAGATGAATAACACCAAAAAGCATGTGCTCATCAGTTTGTTCAAGCCCAAATAGATGACGTCTTTGTGTCAGTGACTTGAGATGCAATAATAAGCATAATGAAACTCATTTCTGTGACTAACCTCAACAGCTTCCTCACACTCATTCTAGGGCCGGATTTCGTCATTTAAATAGATGCCCAAAATATGCTTTAATCTGCCCTATTTCTACATTTTAAAAGTAGATCAAAATGTGTATGGATATAACGTTTTTGTCGATACGATAATCGGAAATCCGAAAATACCGAAATTTCGATTTGGTAGGTATCGATGACATCCCTATAGATACCCTTTAACCCTTTAAGGACACTAACAGGTGACATTTGTCGCCATGATGCACCAATGAGTAACTCGCCGGTGCTGCATTGGTGCATAATGCCGACCCTTTAGTTTAGGAGTGTCTCAACCCCATAGGGTCGGCATGATGCTTGAATGCAGCCCTGGCGAGTTACTCACCAGGGCTGCATTCATGCATCATGATGACCAAGGGCATGATTCTTTAAGGCATCATGCCGTCCTTAAAGGGTTAAGGGCTGCAAAGTACTTAAAATATGCTATAACAGCGGCTTCAATAAGCGCACCTGTGCTTATAAATATTAATGGGACCAATTATCATCAGAGATGCCACTACCTGGTAGACAAAATACAGGAAACCTTTAGATGTTGGTCAGTTTTGTGTAGGCAGCTTACATAATCTATAGAAGAAATCCCAGTAAAAAAAGTAGGAATTCCTGCAAAAGTAGGAAAAGTGGCATCTCTGAATTCATGCAATTTGGTCGGTGATTTTAGAATTATGTTTGATTCAAATATAAATCGTACATTAGTTAGCATTGAAATACAGTTCAGTGTGAGATTAAATTCACACTGTATAAAGAGTCTATTGCATTTTAAGTTTGATAAATAAGACACTACGATCTATATAAGTTGTCTTCAGAAAACATAGATGTTATGGTAGGTTATATATAAATACAACGTGCAATGATGTTATTTGAGAAATTCAACAAATTATTGTGTGATAGCATGATAATAGGAGAAGTACAAAATAGCAGGTGGATTTAAAGGCAGCGTTACGGGAGCATTCACGTGGTTTCTACACACATTAACATGTTGGTGCTAATCAGATAAACATCTTACAAGTCATATTACATCGTTAACCCTTTAAGGACAACACTAGCCAGTCAATCGCCAGTATTGCATTCATGCATCATGCTCTACAGGGTTATGCACTAGCGAAGCGTCGGTTTGATGCACCGAAGCAGGACTGGCGATTCATTGGCCAGCCTGCATTGGTGCAGCATGCCAACGATTTAAGGCTCCCCACCCCCCGCCAATCTTAACCCTTTAAGGACGGCATGGTGTTAAAACATTTGTTGTCATGATACCACAATGCAGCCGCTGGTGCTGTATTGGTGTATCATGCCGACCCTGCAGGATTGTCTCAATCAAGTAGGGCCGGCATGATGCTTTAAATTAATGCAGCATTGGTGAATTACTTGCCAGTGCTGCATTCATGCTCCATGACAACCCTTCAGGAGTATATCAACCTGATAGAGTCAGCATGATGCTTTAATGCAGCCCTGGCGAGTTACTCGCCTCATAATGATGGCAAAGTGATTGATGCATAAATACATTATGCCGTCCTTAAAGGTTTGAAACTGTTTTATCTTAATCTGGTTATAACAATCTTGGGTATCTGCCGGTCTACTGGTTGTCTCCAGGGTTATAACATAAAGCCCTAGTTACCTATCTTCCCCAGGAGTACAGACACAGTCCAGGTTACCCTCTGCTCGGGGGCCGAGCACCAAAACCCTCCCCATGCCGATTTACACCGGGCGACTTACAAGAACGCGGAAAGCTTCGACCGACTTGTCGAGGTCTGTGAGGCTGACAAAGCGCTCGTTCTGCAGGGTTTTGAAGGAGAAGTTGGGGGCGAGCTGCACCACATGCACCATGAAGCGGGAGTTCTGTATCGTGTCACACGACGCCAGCCGCAGCTCTGAAACACCAACGGGCACGTTCCCAGTCCTAGGTCTTGGCAGCTCCCATTTGGCAGCCTGACATTGCAAAGCCTGACAGTGCAAAGCCTGGCAGTGCAAAGTCTGGCAGTGCAAAGTCTGACAGTGCAAAGCCTGGCCGTGCAAAGTCTGATATTGCAAAGTCTGACATTGCAAAGTCCGACATTGCAAAGTCTGACAGTGCAAAGTCTGACAGTGCAAAGTCTGACAGTGCAAAGTCTGACAGTGCAAAGTCTGACATTGCAAAGTCTGACAGTGCAACGTCCGACAGTGCAAAGCCTGACAGTGCAAAGCCTGACAGTGCAAAGCCTGGCAGTGCAAAGTCTGGCAGTGCAAAGTCTGGCAGTGCAAAGTCTGACACTGCAAAGCCCAACACTGCAAAGCCCAACACTGCAAAGCCTGACATTGCAAAGTCTGACTGCTGATTTGGCAGCATTTTGCAGGCTAGCATTTGACCTACCAGGCACGCACGCAGGAAACATGGGGTAAAGTGAAACTCCTCAGGACTGGACTCTGGGTTAGGGTTGGGGAAAGTGGACCAGGCGCAGCTTTCAAAATACCAACAGGCAAATTCCTCTGACGGCTATCTCCCCTGGCTACCATAGGGAATATGGCTTGAAGCCAGGGAAAAGGAGACTATGGGAGAATTGATTGTGATTGTTGGTTTGAGGATGCATATTTTGGTGGTCTAGATACAAACTATAGAGGGTTATGTTAATGCAGACAAAAACAACAAACATGCATGTACGAAGCTAAACATTACTTTCCAGCAACACAAAGATTTAATCCCAACCTTGAACAAGAGGGTGCGAGCGTGCAAAACCGTGCAAAGTAACGTCATGCAGTTAGACTGGTTACTCAGAGACCAAGGTTAAATTAGTACTGTGGGTTAGGACAAAGGCAGCACCACACCCAGCACTGTACACGGCGCAATTAGCACCCTGGGCAGTACGAAACTTTGCACCCTGGGCGGTGTGAAACTTTGCACCTTGGGCGGTGCAAAACTTTGCACCCTGGGTGGAGCAAAACTTTGCACCCTGAGCAGTGCAACTCTTTGTACTCTAGGCAGTGTAAAACTTTACATCTTAGGTGGTGCAAAACTTTGCACTGAATATACTGAGAACAAGACTTTGCAAGTGATTAAAATCTATGAAAGTTTAAGTGCAAAGTCTGGCAGCCTGGCAACGTAAGGCCTTGAAGCCTGGCAGTAAAAGTTTGGCAGCCCAGCAGTGCAAAGTCTAGTAGCCCAGTAGTGCAAAGCCTGGCAGCCAACCAGTGCAAAGTTTGGCAGCTGACTTGGCAGCCTGCAAAGTTTGACAGCTGACTTGGCAGCCTGCAAAGTTTGACAGCTGACTTGGCAGCCTTGCAGTGCAAAGTATGGCATACCAGCAGTGCAAAGTTTGACAGCTGACTTGGCAGCCCAGCAGTGCAAAGTCTGTCCCGGGGGGTGAGAGTGACTCACTCTAACGGAGAAGGCCTGGGTGCTGGCGCCCCGGTCCTGCAGGGTGATGTAGCGCTTGAAGGCCTGCTTTTTAATCTGTGTGTGGGGCGGGACCTGCAGCCCGTGCACCAGGAAGCGACCCTTCTGTTCCTCGTCACAAGAACGCAGCCTCAACTCTACAACACCAGCACAACAGGAGAGAAAGCCGCATTAGTACGCCCCACTCTCTGCGAGTGTATCGACCCCGTAGGGTCGGCATGATGCATGAATGCAGCACTGGTGAGTTACTCGCCAGGGCTGCATTCATGCATCATGACGACACATGGGCATAATGCAAGAGCATAGCCTCAACTCTACAACACCAGCACAATAGGAGAGAAAGCCGCATTAGTACGCCCCGCTGCTGCATTAATGCATCATGCTGACCTTGTTACACTCCTGACAAGTCGGGCTGATACATGAATGCAGCGCTGGTGACTTACAGCCTTGAGCTGCATTCAAGCATCATGCTGATGCTCTAGGAGTGTATCAATGCGTAGGGCTGCCTGATACACTGATACAAGTCGGGCAGATGCATGAATGCAACACTGGTGAGTTACTCGCTGCTGCGGTCTTCATGGGGTTGATACACTCCTGAAGAGTCAGCATGATGCATGGATGCAGTACTGGAGAGTTACTGCCCAGTGCTGCATTCAAGCATCATGCGCTTAGTCACCATGATGCGCGAGTCTACTCGCCATGGCTGCATTAATGTATCATGCCAATCCTTCAACCTGTAGGGTCGGCATGATGCGTTAATGCAGCCTTGGCAAGTTAATCGCCATGGCTGCATTCATGCATCATGACAAAAAGGCCATTATGTATTGAAGCACTATGTAGCAGCTTTTACCATGTGGCTGTCCTTAGCCTTTTAAGGGCCTCATAGTGCATCCCTTTGTCGTCATGATGCATGAATGCAGCTCTAGCGTGAAACTAGTTACTGCTGCATCAATGCATCATGCTAACCCCGGGGTTGATATACACCATTTAGGCTTAAGGGTCAGCATAATGCAGTGCCGGTGAGTAAAATAACTCGCCGATGCTACATTGGTACATACGTCAAACATAAACATGAGCTTTTTAGGCGTCATGCTGTCCCTACAGTGTTAGTGACGGTATAAGGTGAGATGGCAGAGGCGCAATGTATTTACACATCTGGTAGCGGAGAGAAATGTTAGCACGGCTTCTTACAAAGGCCTCTCCAAACAATAGCCTTGTTTCCCATCACTGAGCCATGAAAAATGTGACGTCCCTGGTGGTTTTTTTTTTTGCTGAGGCTTAAATCATATAGGGTATTGCAGGCTATCAGAGAACCAAATTCATATTTTAGCAATGAAAAGATTTAGGATGTGCGAAAATTATAATTATGCATGTTTTCTTCACCCCAGAACATTTCCTACACTGTAAGCCTTAATTGGATACCAAATATGCCCATATTTGTCTAATTTTGTCATGTCTTTCCACAATTTGCAAAAAAAAAAAAAAAAATCTCAGAAAGACGATTTTGGTGATGCACGCGGTAATGAGAAACAAGGATATTATTTGGAGTGGCCAAAGGAGTGGTCTACATGGTGGTTGAGGTGGGCCGAAAATCGGGGCGCATACGCGCCCTTTGAAGCATAGTGACACACAATTTTTTTCGCTGAAAACTGGTGACATTTTTTAGTCCCCCAATACACCTGCTGTTAGATAATGAGCACCCCCTTACTGATTTATAAACAGAACTGAAGACAGTAAAACTCCTGAAGTCCCTAGACTTGCTTCCATCAGATTACAATGAGAAAACACTATTCCTCCAAAATTGGGATAGGATTATTTATGTCGTCGGAGCTATGTTTCTATCAAACATGATATCTTGCAAACGTGACTTATCAAAGTATTTCAAACCCAGGTCTCCTATATTATCTTATTGACTTCTAATCTCACACAGCCCACAGACTTGGTCAAAGCGAGCACATGGTCTTAACCCCAGGCATCAGCGGTATTAGCGTTAAAGTGTTACTTTCATTAGAGATCGCTTGAATTCATCGGAAAATACAAACTAAAATCAGGCAAAATGAAAAATTGAATTGAAAGTCCAATCAAAACCCTGTACATTGTACTTTATTATCTCACACAACTCTGACTGATTATTTGATAGGAGAATAAACATCTTGACTTATTTTCAGAGTTGCCTTGTTAAATATTGTTATCGCAGTGTATGATGATTTTCACGATACCATTATCTTTCACCGAAGACGTAATGCATTAATTTGTTGCTTTGTCTTTATTTTAAACATATTCATTGGTCAACTGACCATCAATTTACACAAAAAAAACAACAGTGGATATGAAATTTAATTAGCAACAAAAAATCCTAATTTTGTATAAAATGCAACTTCAATTTATTTCCATTTTAAATTTTTGAGAACGATTTTCAAATTTATGGCTACCGGTAATTTAGGAAAAGGAAAGAAGAGTTAGTTGAGTGTGGCTTGGTACAGTGGGCTTTACCCATAAAGTGTGAGCCGGGTTACAACTAGCACAAAGAGATACACAAGACTACACCTAGAGCATCTGTATTCACCCCCTTTAAGCACGGCATGATACCTTAATGCAGCCTTGGCAAGTAACTCTCCAGTGCTGCATTCAAGCAGCATGCCGACCCTATGGGGTCGAGACAATCCCAAAGGGCCAGCATGATGCACCAATGCAGCTCCGGCGAGTTACTCACCGGGGCTGCATTGGTGCATCATGACGACAAATGTCATCTATTAGCGACATCCATTCCTAAAGCGTAAGGGTCATACTCATGGTCGTCATGATGCATGCATCATGCAGATCCTTTGGGAGTGTATCAACCCCAGAGGGTCTGTATGACCCTTGCCTGTATGCAGCCTTGGCGAGTAACAATGGACCGAGCACACTAAAACACTCGGCAACCCTTAACCCTTTAAGGACACGTGTCACTTAAAGATGATATTGGTTGTCATGATGCACTTATGCAGCCCCGGCGAGTACCGTTGCTACACTGGTGCATCATACCGACCCTTTGGGAGTGTCTCAACCCCATAGGGTCGCCATGATGCTTGAATGCAGCACTGGCGAGTTACTCGCAAGGGCTGCATTCATGCCACCATGCAGCCCTTAAGGGTTAAGGCTTCCTAGTTAGGGAGTGGGGTGGGCACTGTTAGATTGATTGATGGTGGGTGGGGTCGGAGGGGGAGTGGGGGGTCGCAGGGGAGTCCTGAGGAGTTCACATACAGTCATTTATAAAGCAATATTTAAATTCATAAATACTATATTCATACATCATAGATTGGTTAAGGACTACCACCACAATATATATAGAAAACAACATTAACCCTTTAAGGACAGCACAATGCCTCAACACTTCAGGTCCATTTGTTGTCATGATGCACTGACCCGTTGTCATGATGCACCAACAATGAATGCATCATGGGTGCTGCATTTTTGCCAGCGGACATGACTGGGTGTTATTTTCTTGCCATTCGGCCTGAAACCCTTGGTCACACCCAATGAAAGGACCAAAGGGCACTGAAGCATTGTGCTGCCCTTAAAGGGTTAACTTGCAGTTAATTGCTGCAATAATTTGGCAACTACCGGTACCTTATATAATATTGTAATATTGTACTTGATTTTACATTATAGGCAAAGTTGAAATGAATCAGTATCTAAAATATTGAGGTCAATTCAATTTTTATTAAATACTGATATTTTAATATCATTAGGGAAATAACCTCCCGGCTATGGACTTCAGATAATTGAGTCTGACAATTTAGATAAGCGGTAAAACCCCTCTTTTAAGACAAACCCGCTTTCAAGGTGACTTTGAGAAAAATTATCTTGTACAAAAAATAGTATGATATTCTTTAAAACCCTGCCTTTGAGACAACCCCTGGCTCTGAATTTTGGAAAGAAATCTGTCTTGTGCCAAATAAATATCTCAAAACAAATCTGACTTAAAGGTGGTGTTTTACTATACTATGGTAAACCCGCCAAATTTATTTTGCCGCTTTTTTATTTCTATGAGACAAATTTGTGTCTCAAATTGGGGGTTCGGCTTATTGGTGGTGTTTAATACATCAGATTTAAGAGAAAACGATTTTTAAACCTTCTGAATATATATGCCGATTTTTTATTTCAAACGGGAGTTCAGCTTTTAGGTGGGGTCATCCTATAGTCGGGGATTTTACGGTACTGCTGTAAAACCCTGCCTTTCAGACAGATTTATTTTGGGATTTATTTTTCCTACAAGACAGATTTTCATCTGAAAGAAGGGGGTCGTCTTAAAGGTGGGGTTTTATTATATAGGATCAAACAGGAAACAAATTTAAAGTCTTTTTCATACAAGACAAATTTTCTTCTCGAAGTAGGTGGTCGTCTTAAAGACGAGGTCGTCTTAAAGGAGGGGTTTTATGGTATTTGATTTTCTCATTTACAAAGCAGACAAGAGACTGGTTGGGTACGTACCTGCCCAGCAGGCGCCGGTGGGCACCTCAATGAAGTGTCGCTGGATGTGTCCGGGACCAAACTTGTGCTGGTAACTCGTCTTCTGTTCCTGCACGTCCTGAACGCTAAAACACAAGATGGCGGTAAATATTTAGTTTGCTTGTTCAAACCTTTTAAAGATGGGTTTTGAACTAATTTGGGGTCGATTTTTATTTTTCAGTTACATAACGTATTTATGTTTATAGTGTCTACATCCATATGTGTGTAACTTTTCAAATAATTCTGATACTTATAAATGACAAATCTAGATCAGAGGACCTGCTTTTATAATAGAGTCGGGTCTTTTGACCTATTCTGGCCATGTTTTTTTCTATCTTTATGTATTTATAAGTATCAGAAGAATCTAAGTTTTCACACACACTTTTATAGGCATTATACATACAAATACATTGGGTGAATGAAAAAAGAAATCGACCCCAGATTATCTTCTTACACATATTTAACGAGGGCACCATATTTCTTGCATGTACAACGGCATGTATAGCCTTTGATCAGTACTGTGCATGAATGCAGCCCTGAAAAGTGGGAAATGTTTTTGGGGACTATTAAAGTTTGTGACTATTACATGGGTACCCTAATTTATGGCCACGTTGCCGTGTCGATTTTAAGGAAGAAGGCCGTGTCGAATTTCCATCTCATGAACTTTTAAAGCCTCAAAAGGGGCTTGCCGCCTTGCCAAACGTGTTGTATTTTACCCCATGTATAGTTACAAGTTTGGTTATCAGATCTTGGCTTCGTCAGAGGTAACAAAAGGTTGATTATTTATAAAATATGCATCGCAAATTTCGACCTTTGTTAAGTTATTTCCCATGTTTAACACTGATATGGCGATTATTCAGCTGGTGGTGCTTACCTGCTGGGGACGGTGATGGTGATGGGCACTCTGAATATCGGCCCTCGCTGTGGGCACGTGACGTCATAACCTAGCACCTGCAAAAGAGGACAAAACTCATGTATTTCTGATGTCTAACGTGCAATGGCAATAAAGCAAATGCTACCTTTCTGTAACCATGCTTAGACATTTTGACCATGGCAAATCGCTCTCTGCATATTGCAGTGATTTTATTGCTTATCATGATCTCTGCAGGCCACCTGCCCCGCCCCTGCCCCTGCCTGGGTGGTGGTCCGGTGGAGGATCTGCCTGACACTGGTATATCAGGGTTCCCTCTGACACGGGCGGCGTGGCGGGGGTTCCCTCTGACATGGGTGGCCCGGCGGGGGTTCCCCCTGACACGGGCGGCCCGGCGGGGGATCCCCCTGACACGGGCGGCCCGGCGGGGGTTCCCCCTGACACGGGCGGCCCGGCGGGGGTTCCCCCTGACACGGGCGGCCAGGCGGGGGATCCCCCTGACACGGGCGGCCAGGCGGGGGTTCCCCCTGACACGGGCGGCCTGGCGGGGGATCCCCCTGACACGGGCGGCCTGGCGGGGGTTCCCCCTGACAAGGGCAGCCCGGCGGGGTTCCCCCTGACAAGGGCGGCCTGTCGGGGGTTCCCCCTGACAAGGGCAGCCCGGCGGGGGTTCCCCCTGACAAGGGCGGCCCGGCGGGGGTTCCCCCTGACACGGGCGGCCCGGCGGGGGTTCCCCGTGACACGGGCGGCCCGGCGGGGGTTCCCCCTGACAAGGGCGGCCTGTCGGGGGTTCCCCCTGACAAGGGCAGCCCGGCGGGGGTTCCCCCTGACAAGGGCGGCCCGGCGGGGGTTCCCCGTGACACGGGCGGCCCGGCGGGGGTTCCCCCTGACAAGGGCGGCCCGGCGGGGGTTCCCCGTGACACGGGCGGCCCGGCGGGGGTTCCCCCTGACAAGGGCGGCCCGGCGGGGGTGTTTTGGTCTATAGGTGTAGTGTTTTAATCTATAGGTATAGGGTTATACAGGTAGTGTATAGATGTGTATAGTTACCTCAGTGTAGTGAGCCCCCTCTGGCAGCCCGCGTGGGTCTACCTTGAGAGTGAATGCCCGGGCCTGGTTTGGTACTAGTATATACAGGTAGTGTGTAGGTTATACATGTAGCGTGTAGTACGTATAGTTACCTCTGTATAATGGGCCCCCTCTGGCAGCCCGCGGGGGTCCACCTTGACGGTGAAGGCGCGTGCCTGGTGCTGTACTAGTATACACAGGTATATATAGGTAATGTGTGGGTTATATTGCTACATACCTCTGTATAATGGGCGCCCTCCGGCAGCCCGCGGGGGTCCACTTTGACGGTGAAGGCGCGTGCCTGGTGCAGCAGCTCGAGGTGGGCGGGGGCACACACCCAGGGGGCGCTGCACACCAGACTGAACCGCAGCTGGAACCCGATCTTCTCCTCCTGCTCCGGGTAGTCATCCATGTACACCGGCTCCACCGTCACTGCCACCTGGAGGAGCAAAGTTTTATTATTTATTTAAAATTTTCAGTGTTTTACAAAACAATTTACTGTAAATTCTCACCGTCACCGCCGCCTGGAGGAGCAAGGGTTTTTGTGCCATAAAAAAAAAGTTGGTCAATTTTGTTTTAAGATTTTTTTTGTCACTGGATTTTCTAGATGGAAAAGTGGAGCGAGCAACGCTTTTCACCCAGCCTCCAAGAAAAGTTCCAAAAAAAAAAAGTCACGTCTTGACATCAGCAGTTCTGAATTCGGAGCACTCACATTACCCTATTCCAACTCTACTCCAAAATGATTTTACCTTTCAAATATATCTCTGGACTATAACATTCGCCCAATTTGTTGTTGTTTGTTATCCGATTTATATTTACTTTACTCATCTCCATGAGCGAGGGCTTGATGCATGGCCTCCCTGGTACCTAGTACCACGAAGGGAAGGTCAGACATTAGGCCTGGGAGAGTGAGAAATTTTCACCAAAAAATGATACCCAGTGTTACCCAATATTAGTAACCATTTTGCATATCCGGCTACATGTTGCCCATCCTTACCTCCTGAGGTTTGCGCTGCTGGTGCCACTCCCGGAGGTAAATACCGCGCATCCCGTTACCACAGTTGACGTTAAACCGCATGTTACGTTCTGGGATGTCCACAAACTCCGCCAGGTGGTTGAACGCCTTGTCTACCTGTGTGTGGAGAACATCAGGAAGGATTAGTGTATTTAACTTAAAACGTTAATATAAGGGCTGCACAGCGATTTGATGTGCTATGCCTTTGGTCATTATGGTGCATTCATGCAGCCCTGGCCAGTCTACTCACCAGGGCCGCATTCATGCATCATGTGTCAACCTCGAGGGGCCAGCATTATGTAGGATTGCAGTCCTGGTGAGTAACTCGCCAAGGGTGCATTCAATTTCATGCATCATATTAATGACAAAAGGCATAGTGCATTAAAGCACTATGTGGCCTTTGAAGAGTTAGCCCTTTGTGTGCTGGAAGATGCCTCAAGACTTGTCCATTTGTCTTGAAGTCTTCATGATGCCCCAACGCAGCACTCCTTTACATTAGACCATGTGTAGTTACTTCTTTGAATGTTCACATGATCTTAAAATCTACATGTCAAATGCCAGAGAGATATTCATTACATACATCTTCAAATCCTGACAATTCATATGAAGGTTACAGTGAAATCTCACTATAAAGGGGAACTTCGTGTTATAAGGAACACGTTTCCATTGCCAAATTTCCCCAATCTCTCTATATTTAGTATTGCTTTAATAGATGGAACATTGCTCATAAGGAGCAAATTTGCCTTGTCTTAAGATTTCATTGTATTACAAATTTTCCCCCACACATAGACCTTGTGATTACCTGCAGCAGGCCGTGTCCGAGAGCGAAGATCTCGATGGTGTCCACCTTTAGCGCTGTGTTCTCTATGGCCCGACGGACAGAGAACGGTGAGTAGGGGATGTGACGGGCCTTCAGCGCCGACAGGATCAATGCTGGGGGAAGAGGACAAAATCATGATTATTAATTAGTTTGTGCTGGATTGGTGCATTAGGCTGCTTAGGCCACACTTTTTTTTATTCTTTGGGTTACGGGACCGCCGCATTACCCTGGGAACCCCCGCACTAAAAATAAAATTGTGAATCTCCATTTATATAGCTATATGTCAGTTTTGACAGGGTGTTAATCGGACCCTTATTAAAGATTTTATGTAGTAAAACGTGAAAGACAAAATTTTATTTTATTTATATTTTTTTTAATTTCGTCCTCCGTACTTGAATTATTTTTCATGGTGTCCGTAACCCAAAGAATAAAAAAAGTGTGGCCTTAAAGTTGATTATAAACTTTGCGGATACTTTTAAGTAAGCTAGGGTGCTGGTGGGAAGCCTTTTATTCTTTTGTTGTACTTTTTTCTTGAGGTGCGGAAGAGCCTTTTTTTCCCCCTTTTTTTTTTAAATACAGATTTGCATGTGGAAAACCGTTTCTAGCCCAATTAATAGCCGAGATATTGATCATTTTCCACTTGTATGGTCATATTTTCTTAGATTCAGCATCCGCCTGTTTTTTCTCAAAAGAGGGGGGCAGGGGCGGTCATAATTCGTAAAGGGGTCGAAATCCTCCCCCCCCCCCATATAGTTGAAAATCAGGACACGTAAGTGCACTCTGAAGAGGTAACCTGTTTTTTTCCTCTGATAACAAATGACATTCCCTTCCCCTCTCCCAACCAACAAGGGGTTGACATTCGCCCCCTCCCTGCGGTGTGGAGTTACTTACCGAGCCCCCCGCAGGCGTTAGGAGAGCTCATGCTGGTGCCGTTCATGAGCTGCCCCCCACGTAGCGTCCAGTTGGGGACCGAGGCGATGGCTCCTCCCGGGGCGCTGATACTCACACCCAGCGCACCGTCATGTCTGTAACATGAACACAGTTAATGGTATACATAAATTTCTATTTTATTGCACTATTGCCAACCCAAAATAAAATTAAAAATACCAAAAAATCTTGCGTATAGGTCGCAGATAGTAGAAAGTACACAAGTCAGATCGCCATTGTGGCTTATAGGATTATGACAAAGTCAGGGTCCGGTTTATACGCAAGTTTTTTTAAACGTATAGTACATTACTAAAGCAGCCATAATCAGCCTGTGATTTGCGAGGTTTATTACGGTTATTCAATATTATAGAATTAATTTGTGTTAGCAAGAGTGTTGATTTACACCAAGGGGTGATATCGATTGATTACGGTATTCCTAGTCAAAGATATTCTACAATTGTCTATAAATTTAACACCCGTTGGATCTGCAGGCCCCAGCATGCGGGTTCAACCCCCCTCCCCCCTCCAAAGGCGAAAGGTTTTTCCATTTCTACTATCTATGGTAACACGCATGCCCTTCCACTAAATATGTTATTATATTATATATTTTTATTCAAAGAGGGGTCCAATTTCTTAGGGTTCCCTCTTCAGGATATCAACTTTTTTGCCCCCCCCCCCCCCACGGCCCCATGATTTAAATTAAAATATGTCTACTCACGCAGGACCTCTAGATGACCAGGTGTACTGCGTTCCGGGCAGCTTCTCACGAAGAGAGTACTCCGCTAACATCATCTCTGGGGACACGTACGCTCCAACACCTGGAAGGGAACAACGCAAATTATCGTACATTTACTATCCCTTTAAGGACGACATGATACCTTAATGCATCATGCCCTCGGTCGTCATGATGCAGGAATGCAGCCCTGGTGAGTAACTCGCCAGTGTTGCATTCAAGCATCATGCAGACTCTACTGGGTTTAGACACTCCTGAAGGGTCGGCATGATGCACCAATGCCGCACAAGCGAGTAACTCGCCGGGGCTGCACTGGTACATCACGATGACAAATGTCATCTTTTAGTGACTTGAAGTCCTTAAAGGGTTAAATAGGAAGTTCTAAGCGAGACTGAACCCAGAAATCTTCACCAAAGCCAGTACTAGCAGAGCTGTTCTAGGTGTCCAGTCCTCTGAACAGAATTTGTATTTACCCCTTTAACACCACCATCATGCGTTAATGTACCATTGTGTATATAGATTTTGCGATCATACAAGACAGATGCTATTTGACCTAACCCTAACCCCAGCGCTTATACAAAACCAGTGCTTATTCAAAACGTAACTGTAAGGTAAGGCTCTTCATGGCTGATACACTCCCAAAGGGTAGGCATGATGCGCTCATTGACAAGCGCTGCATTGGCGTATAATGTCAAAAAATGACATGTTAGCCTTTACAAAGGGTTAAATCTAATGGTATTGACAAGTATGTTTCTTACCTATGATACCGGAGCAGGTGCCTCCGGGAGCTCCAACCGTGGAGAGGGCAGGACCATTGTTACCGGCGCTCGACACGAAGATGACGCCATGTTTCGTGACAGCCTCGTTCAGGATGTCTGAGATACGCCTGGTAACAACAAACAAACCATCAGGTTAAAACTCAATTTTGGTTTGTGGAGGTTAACATCAGCAATACTGGTGTTTGTTTCATACTTAGTCCTTTAAGGGTGCCTCTACATGGATAGCCACAATTTTGACCATGTCGCTGTGTCGATTTTTAGCAAAAGGTTCGCGTCATCGTGTCGATTTTTAGGTATATAAGAACTTAGAGAAAAATCCTTGTGGGTCGATTTTTATAGATAATTTTCCTGTGTCCGTCAATTTTTAAAAGGGCCTAAAGGGGTCGAGTCGCCGTGTCGCGCGTGTCGATTTTTACCCATGTAGAGGCACATACTGCTTTAATGCAATATGCCCTTGACCATCATGATGCATGAATACAGCCCTGGCAAGTAACTCGCCAGGGCTGCATTCAAGCAAGGTCCTTTGAGGGTTACGAAAATCGGTACAGTTATAAGCATTTGAATACTTGTATATATACAGCCCATAGTGGGAAATTGTGCTATCTAGATCAACTACAATATATTTCTATTTTCTTTGAGCAATTTCTATTTAGTCTTGAGCATGAGCATTTGTGTGGTACTCAACAGGAATATTGCATTTACTATTTAAAGATGGGTTAGAAGCTAATTTGGGGTAGATTTTTATTTTTCTGTTACACCTTGTATTTGTATTCATATTGCCTATATCAATGTGTGTGTAAACTTCTAAATCCGTCTAACACTTAGAAATGCATAAATTCAAGGTGAGAGGGCCTGTTTTTGTAATAGAGTGGGGTCGCAGGACCTATTCTGACATGGTTTTCTCTCTATTCTATGCATCTATAATTATAGGAACGATTATATATGCTACACACACATTTGTATGGACATTATGAACACTAATACCTACTTTAAATGAAAAATTAAAATCGACCCCAAATTAGCTCCTAACACATCTTTAAGAATGAATGCAAAGTGCAGACTTACCCCACGTTGGGCCAGTGGCAGGCTTCTCCGTAGCTGTAGTTAACCAGGTCACACTTTAACTGTACCACTTTAATCATCTGGAGGAAGCAGGGAACACGGGGTCAGGTATTTTAATTTAACACTTTATTAAATGATGACATGATGCCTCAAGATTCACTAATAATTCAGTAATGCAGGCTGTATTAATGCATCGTGCCAACCCTTCGGGTGAGTATATACCATGCAGTACTAAACAAAAATATATCGTTGCACCACTATAGCATCACAATTTTCTATGTAGTAAAATAAAGGGAGGGGTTACTTGTTATAGCATTTCATTCCACTATATTCCTTCTATCATAGACTATGTGTTTCAACCATCTGCTGGGTATGTAGGCCTATCTAAAGTATTAGTAATTCTTTTGACCCCTATTGGGAGATGGGGGGGGGGGGGGGAGTCGAGGAGCAAAAATGTCCACCCCTCTTTGGGCAGGTAGGTATTTAAAGAGTTTGAGGGGCTATAGGCCTACAGAGGCTATACGTGGCCCTGGGGGCTATAGGCCTACAATAGGCTATACATGGCCCTGGGAGGCTATAGGCCTACATATGCTATACGTGGGCCGTGGCCCTGGGATGCTATAGGCCTACATAGGCTTTACATGGCCCTGGGAGGCTATAGGCCTACATAGGCTATACATGGCCCTGGGAGGCTATAGGCCTACATATGCTATACGTGGGCCGTGGCCCTGGGAGGCTATAGGCCTACATAGGCTATACATGGCCCTGGGAGGCTATAGGCCTACATAGGATATACGTGGCCCTGGGAGGCCCTATATGCTATACGTGGGCCGTGGCCCTGGGATGCTATAGGCCTACATAGGCTTTACATGGCCCTGGGAGGCTATAGGCCTACATAGGCTATACATGGCCCTGGGAGGCTATAGGCCTACATATGCTATACGTGGGCCGTGGCCCTGGGAGGCTATAGGCCTACATAGGCTATACATGGCCCTGGGAGGCTATAGGCCTACATAGGATATACGTGGCCCTGGGTGGCCCTAGGCCTACATAGGCTATACATGGCCCTGGGAGTCTATAGGCCTAGGCTTACATAGGATGTACGTGGCCCAGGGAGGCCCATGGCCTACATATGCTATACGTGGCCCTGGGAGGCCCTAGGCCTACATAGGCTATACATGGCCCTGGCCTGGGAGTCTATAGGCTTACATAGGATATACGTGGCCCTGGGAGGCTCTAGGCCTACATAGGCTATACGTAGCCCTGGGAGGCTATAGTATAGGCCTACATAGGCTATACTAAGACCTCTTTGATAGTACCGTCACAGCTGAATACATCGTCACAGCTGAATACATTTTGTAGTACCGTCACCTCATACCAGGTGGCGCCATGCTGGTGGCGCCACCTGGTAAGACGCCGCAGCGACTTGCCTAGCAACCAGGCAACTTGCCTTGTTGACAGCTGCGCATGTGCAGTGCGCACATGACGTAGCAGTTTGGATTTTCGTGGGGGAAATCATTAATTCTGATATAAAGGAAAAGTCAAAATAAAAAAGGAAAACGGATGATAGCTGCCATGCAATGTCAAGAAATAACTGGTGGGTAGAAAAATATGAAATGATACTTATCAAATTAGAAATCAGCATGCACACAGCTACTTCCATCGGACAGAAAAATCGCCATCTTGGATTTCTTTTTTATTGATTACAATGAGCCTCAGAAAATGAGCCCGTATTCATAGGGATTATATTTGACATTGCCATATTTCTAGGAATTAGATGCTAGTGTATCTTTTGTGAGATCTATGAAAAGAGAAAGAAATATTTCATGCTTGATGCGAAAATACAATCAGTTTTTTGAGACTACCACCTGCAGGAGAAAAATGTCAAATTCTTGGTTTCGCAGATCAATCTAAATTATGTTTTAGATTTTTTATTTTTTTATTTCCATTTGCCCTAAGTGTAGCACCGACAACAGTGAACACAATAAATGCAAAATGCTTGTGTTTAATATACAGAATGTATGTGACTTCTGGGCCTAAACACAAACGAAGCATTTTTCCATAGCAAATAGTGCTGAAATCGGTCCAAAATCGGCAGAATCGGCGAAAGATGAAGCAGTTTCAAAACAAAAATGGACATACACGATTCATTCTAATAAAAGTCCTCATGGAATTTTGATAGATAGTTTAATCATACTAAATTACAAATTTGGGTGAATTTATAGGACGGAAATGTGATATTTGATATGCCTCTACATGGGTCCCCACAATTTTGACCATGTCGCTGTGTCGATCTTTAGCAAAGGATCCATTTCACTGTGTCGATTTTTAGGTATATAGAATATACTAGGGCATTATAAAGATGCCTGTGTCCGTCGATTTTTAAAGGGGCCGTGTCGCCCGTGTCGATTTTTAAAGGGGCCGTGTCGCCCGTGTCGATTTTTACCCATGTAGAGGCACTTTGATGTTTGTAGGGGGGAAAAACTAAAATGGGCGAACCCCCCTACAGAGGGAGGGCTACTACATTATAACGTTATAACAGTGATATGTCGAGTTAGTGTAATAGGTAACCCCTCCCAATGATGCATTGATGATGCATGAATGCAGCACAGGCGAGTTGCTGACCAGGGCTGCATTCATGCATTATCACGACCAAGGCAAAGGCATAGCACACTAAAGCACTATGCGGCCCTTAAAGGTTCAAATGGCTCTGTCTGTGTCTAATTGAGAGGGAGCTGCGACCCGTATCGCTATAAGTGCCATAATCTTGTAGCATTAGAACATTAAAACTATTAAAACACTATATTGGTCTGAAAGGGTTATACCCCAGTGATTAGGTCTACCGTAAAACCTCCAAGTGAGATTACCCGTGTGGCTTAAAGGATCAAGAGAGAGTCAGTGTGCAGCATAAACACACGTTTTTAGATCTATACTACAGTACTAAGGCCACTTAAAATTGATTATCAGCTTTGCGGACACCGCGCGCATCCTCTAAAAAGGGCCGCATTAGTCCTTTCTTTTACCTTTTAAGAAAAAAAAGGCCAAAAAAGGGCGCATCTAAAAAAAATCAGAAGAAGTGTTGCAAAAATGTCAATATCTGATAATAGGGGTAGAAACGAAATTTAAAGGGCATTTTAGACCTTATTTATATGTGCAGACCATCAATTTATGTAAAAAAAGAAAAAAGGCCCTCCCGCACTTTCAAGAAAAAGTATATCAAAAAAAAAAAAAAGCCTCCCTCCCTCACCGTTTTTTTCCAAAAAGTGTCCGCAAAGCTGATAATCAATTTTAAGTGGCTTAAATCAAAAAATTTTAGCTGCTCTCTGACGCTTATAAGATTGTCAAAGTTACGGGTACGGCTAATACATAGGTTATCTTATACGCGAGGTTTTACAGTATTATTTAAGTCGACTCACTGCTCTGACTAGGGCTGTTCCTGTCTCCATCGAGCCAAGACGCGTGTCACCAATCTTGATGGCTACGACCTGCGCCCCGGGGGCCACACCGTTCTTCTCTGGTTGGTCGGGGAAGTACCCCGCACAGATACACGCCACGTGCGTGCCGTGGGAGCCTGACAAACATACAAATTGTTATTGTATTTCTTTATTGAATATTATCTTTTGAGTTTCAATATTTTTCTGTTTACCCTTTCAGGACGGCATAGTGCATTATTCCCTTGATTGTGGTGATGCATAAATGCAGCCTTGGGCTGGCGAGTAACTCACCAGTGCTGCATTCATGCATCGTGCCGACCCTATAGGTTTGAGCCAAAGGGTCGGGTTATTCGCCTGGACTGCATTGGGGCATCATAGCGACGAATCATTTTAGCAACATGCCAACCTCAAAGGGATAACATTTTATTTAATCAGTCATACTATAAATATATCAATACAACATGGTTTTGATATCATGGCAAAGCGTGAGATGTGAAATTGATATTAATAAACTTACCCGCATTAGTGACCACTTCCAGAAGGGTTCCTTCATTGTATATGTTAAAGCTGTAATTCATCATATCTGAAAGGAAATATGGTTGACATTACTTTAGTAACTTCAATACAGTTGTCAAAATAACCATCAAAAGACCACCATGTTAAAGTTACTAAATTTACTATGACATATATAGTTGTCATTTAGATGCCTCTCAATGAATTCACTTACCAATTGTACTAAGTGTAGCATATTCGCGCTCCTCGGAGAATCCGGCCATCAGTTTACTCTTTTCCAGATCACCGCTCTCGGATGTGTCCAGGCACGCTCTGCAGAGGTAAATAGGGTTGATGAGACATGGACAAAGCCTCTTTATATTTGATAAGTTCGCAGTTTGACTTTATGTCAATCTAAACCCATTAGCTTGGAGAGACTACCGCAGATCAGAACACGTGTGCAGGTGAAAGGATTTGCTTAAACGTAGGGTGCGATTAATAAAAGGGTTTTACCATGCTATATTCCACTCAAGTTAAAAGAAATCAAATATTCGGACAAGCTTCTGTTCAACTACATATTTATTGGTAATAATATTGATCAAAACAACAACAATTTCGGGGGAAAAAAATCAATTCATGAAATTGAAGGAATAATTTTTTTAAATTTACATTTACTGAGATGGAAGTGACCAGTCTAAGTAAAAAAAAAAAAGACTTGAAATGTTCAAATTGAGCCCCCTGAGTGAAGGTCGTCCAGTCTTCTACAAATCTCCAAGAACTTGAAATCAGGGAAAAACTTCAAGACTTTCATCCCTGATTATTGACAGTTTTGGTATGTGGGTCCTACCTCCATGTGGTCCCGTCGTGGAAGACGACACAGTCGTAGAGCGGCCCGGTGTCCGAGTACTTCTTCTGTAGTGACGTCAGTACCTCTACCCGCGCCTGTAACTCCTCACGGGCCGTCTTCTCATCCTGGTAACACAGCAACACATGGCGTCAAGCTCAATTTCAGAAAGTTTTAATTTTGTCTCGGCAAAGGTACATCAAGGTTCAGCATAAAAGGAATCAGAGGATACAGAGTGGGCAGACATAATTTTGACCTCAGGTGGCGTTTCCCCCCCCCCTTTTTTTTGAGGGGGGGGGGGGGTGGAAAATGGCCTACTGCCTTCCACAAATATGTGATACAACATGTATAGATAATCTTCAAGGATCTTTAGCTTGTAAAACGCCCCCTTAATGAACAGTGCTGAAATGGTCTACCTATTCTAGACTCTATAAAGTGTGTAATAATAAATCAAATATCAAATAAGAGTACTGGTAAATAAAAATTTAAGCCAAAAGGGATAGTAATTTTACATGTACTAGAATGGCCTGCAATCTCTGAATATATAAACTTGGTGATGATGCTTCCATGAATGTTACAGTGAAAATAAAGACTAAATTACTTAACGATTAACTCACCTGTTCTGGCTCTGGGTGTTTGGCATCAAACTGGTTGAGTGCGGTGACCGCGTTCGCCAGGGCGGCTCTGTGCTCCGGGTCCCATTTCTTCTCACGCCTCTCCCGTGTGACGCGTTCCCGCAGTGCCTTGGGGAACAACTCATAGGCGGCTTTGATGCCCACATGGTAACGACCTGTTGGGTTCTTCCAGCCGGCTGGGATCTTAAAACATGAATAAATTAAGGTTTGGTTAGTTGCATACGGCGACAAAGGTTGATAAACAGCCAAAACAATGACTGCTTGCCCCTGGACAGAATTCGTCTGTTTTGTCTCTCACTGTCCCCTATAGCATAATAACAGAATGTGGTATAAATAGGGAAAATGCTTATATGTATACCGGGATGCTAGCTGAGGCACTGGACAATGCTTTCAATTATCATCGATTCAATCCATGCTCAAGAATTACATATCAATTTGAAAATCCAAATGTTTGTACAATAAAATCATTTCTTTCTCAAAATACCTTGAGTGTACGTCCAGAAAGGCCTGTGATTTCTCCATCTTTGACCTCCACGACAGCCGAGGTGTCTACATCTCCAGAACCAGTTGCGTCAATGACTTCAACGACCTTGGGTCTTCCATCAGGGGTCAGCTGGAAGGGAAAGAGGCAGAGAATGAAATATAAGCACAACAGTTATGTTCCATTAGCTTGGTGTCATTTCTTTTGGTGTTTTGTTCGATTCTATAGATGTAGCAGTAGATAGCCCCCCCCCCCTCCTTATGATTATTGAGAAACCATAACATGGAAAATTTGATTCAGAGATAAATTCAATTTGAAAACAAAATCATTAAAAAACACAATCGAATTCATGTTGTCTAAAATTAAGGACTGACATGGACTGTAAGTACATCTATTACTAATACATGTACAATCACGCATGATCTGACTCGAGTCTGTTATAAACAATGGTTTTATTAATGTAGTAACTGTTATTAAATAGTGTGATTGAATATTATTGGTTTTCAGTTAACACTACATTTTAAGCTGCAGTTAAAGTCCACGGTCATCTTCTACTGTTAACAATAGCCGCGTGAATAGGACACACTGTCTGCCTGTGTCTGTTATCAGTAATTGATATGAGGCCTGAACCAGGCCAGGGCATTCATTGATTGATTAGGGAGTGATCATTATTTAACAACAGGGGGGGGGGTGCAAAAAAATGTGGACCCCTTGACCGGGGGGGGGGGGGATAATTTGGATCCCTCTTGGGGGGGGGGGGGGGAATGGGGGAGGTCAAAATGTTTTAACCTGTTTTGAGCCAAAAGGTCCGTGCAATACTAAGTCTATGCTTCAAACTCAAAGGGCCCGAGCGCAAGCCGATTTTCAATCCTGCGGGGGGGGGGGGTAAAAATGTTGACCCCTTGACTGGGGGGGGGGGGTGTAAAAAATTCCGCGCGGAAACCTACCCCCCCCCCCCCATGTTGTTAAAAAATGATCACTCCCTTACCAGTTAACTTTAGTTAACGTTAGGTCTAGTCACGGCCCTTTTGAAAAGGGAATAAATTACTGAGATGAAAAGGCTTAGCCTTTTCATCTCAGACTCAGTAATTTATTTTATATTTATAGGTAGTATGACTATGAGTAGGCCCAATTTCCCATTGTTTTGACTGCTGTTCATTCAGTTCAATCTCATAGACAGGCCTTCCCTTGTATTAGCGCCAGGGAGAGACCCGGATCTCTAATCAATCAATCAATGACAATGCAATCCTGACAGGCTGAATCCACAACAACTTTTGTTTCACCGTTCAGACTTCAGTCTCAAGTCAAGACACTTTGACTGTGTCTCAGACAATACATATATTCTATCTAGGCATGTTTAGATTCAGTTATGATATCGAAATCAAATACTAGACGCCTCATAACCAACATTAAATAAAACTTTGAAAACCAGACAGCCACCCCCTCCCCCCAGCAAACCCAGTCACAACACGTCAACAGCTGACCTGACGGCAACGAAAACAAGAACGGACGAGTGGGACGGCCCCACAGCCGGTGGGTGACTTGCACATTTTACTCGTCAATTTACCTGTAATCCGGGCGCTCCTGGGTCCACACCGGTGTCCAACACGGCAATTGTTACTCCACGTCCATCGTAGTCGGGGTATTTGGTGATAAATGCGAGGGCTTCGGTCTCTTTCTTGGGCAAAAGCCCGTGAATCGGAAAATCAGTATCAACAGTGGTCGCCATGATGAAAACGCTAGCGGAACAGGAGCTTGACTGCAGGTTCACCAGCAATAGAGAATACATTTTATAAAGTTAACCTATAAACTACCTAAATAATTTACTATTTCAATTTCGATTACATGAACACATAAATGATGGCTTGATAAGATTAATACTTCCAAGGAAGGGAACTAAACTAATTATTTCTGACTTTAATGAGGTGATCGCCATGTGTATTAGGGGTACCTGCAGCCTAGTTGTTGCGAGAGACGCTCACTCCCGAGTTCCCGCGCTCACAGGAATGTAGCCAAACCGGTTAACTTCGATCCCAACGTAGTGAAGCCGGCGTGTCTGGCCCATCCTTCAAGCTTTCTCATATGCAAAACTGTACTGATCTGTAAACTAATTACTTCGACCCATATAACTCGACAGACTACCATAGACCCGGCAGGTCTGAACTCTGGTCTGAATGTTTTGAACTGTATATAGGGACTACTATTAAACTCGGGGGCCTTTTTGCTGAAAAGGGGTGGATTTTTGCCACCAACCCCTGCCCCTATTGATAAATAATGTCATTATTGACGACTCCCTAAACATATTGGGGAAAGGGGCAGAGATGACTAGGCATTTAGAGTTGTCCATACGCGTAGTGAGAGGGTGTAAAGTAATCTACATGACTATAAAAATGAATGAGATAGTTGAACATTTTTTCTGAGAGTCTGTGGCTCTGAAAATCCATTGAATATTTATATTGTTGAGATGTGAAGAATAACACAGACAGTGAAATGTCAGTGACATTGGTCCTTTATTTTATAGTTCATAATATTCACAGTTACATTGGTAAAGCTCATGAGCATAAACACGCAAACAAAGACACATGAGTATCACAGTCATATCACAGATTAAACACAACATAAAATACAGTAAGATTAGATATATGCGATAATTGTCCATAAAACGTGTGACTACAGCTTGGCAACCATCGTCAATGGGTGGTGGCGCAAATCCTCAGGCATATTGTAGTAATAATCTGTTGGATATTACAGCCAACTCCTCAGTTATCGTAATAATACTCTGTCAGATATTACAGCAAAATCTTCATGCTTATCATAGTCCATCGAATACTACAACCAAATCCTCAGTTATAGTAGTAAAAGTATGTTGGGTAATACAGCCAAACACTCAGGTATAGTAATAATCGTCCATCTGGTATGACAGCCAAATCCTTAGCTATACATGTAGTAATAAAAGTATGTTACAGTCAAATCCTTAGTCAGAGTAATAATAGTCCATCAGCTAATACATGTACAGCCAAATTCTTAGTTATTACATTAATAAATGGTCTATCGGATAATACAGCCAAATCCTAAGTTACAGCTATAATGGTCCATCGTATATTACAGCTGAATCCTCAGTTATAGTGATAAAGGCATGGCGGATATTATAGCAAAATACACATGTACTCAGTTAGAGTAATTAATAACAGTGTATCAGATAATACATGATGATAGTACGTCGGATATTTTAGCCAAATCCTAAATGTACCTAAGTGACAGTAGTATACAGTAATAATGGCCCATCGTCTATTACAGCTAAATCCTTAGTTATAATAATAAGAGTCCATGAGATATTCATGATAATAGTCCCTCAGATATTAAAGCTAAATCCTCAGTCATCATAGAGTTCATCTAGCTCGCCTTCCAGCTCTATCCGGAGCAGGGTCTCGATGTCCTCGGTGAGCTGCTCGAACTCCCGCTGCTCCAACTCGCTGACCTCCTCCGCCTTCCTGCACGCGTACTGCTGAAACAGCTCGCTTACCGACTCGTAAATGCTCATCTTGGTCAGCAGCACGCACTGAGTCGCTCGCTTGTTGTCGCGAACTGCTCGCTGAACTCGGACGGTGAGCGCCGCGAGCTGGTCTTTAAGCGTCCAGACGATGTCGTTGGCCACCCGGAACTGTCTTGCTGCTCTGAGCAGCTCGTCTGATTGTGGGTGGGCGTCTTGTAGGTTTAGGAGTGACTCCATGATCGGGACTGAATCTGTGTTATTCAATAGGGAGGGAGGGTAGGTCGTGTGTAGGTCGTTACTAGGTGGTATGTAGGTCACTAGGTAGTATGTAGGTCACTAGGTGGTATGTAGGTCACTAGTGGTATGTGGTCACTAGGTGATGAGTAGGTCAATGACGAGGTAGATCACTAGATAGTAGTTGCTGAGTAGGTTGCTAGGTGGCAGCAGTGGTGGGTGAGCGGCTCAGACAGTGGGAGAGGAGTGATGTAGACAGGACCTGCTCAGGGTTTTATACAGACCCTCAGTGACACGTGCCTGACCCTACCTGACACTACTCATTACACCCACGTGTACCACTGAGTAGGTGCTACTCCCACCTGACGCTACTCACCACGCGGCGCCACAGGTGTGAGCTGAGTAGGGCCGCAGCGTCTCCAGTGAGCAGGTGTGAACTGAAGGTCACACTCCTGTCTCCAGGTATGAACGGTGGGTGGCAATGCTCACCAAAGGTGTGAACGGTAGGTGGCACTACTCACGACTCTGTGGCACAGGTGTGAACTGTACTGTGAGTAGGGCCGTGGTGTGGTGTGAGGGCAGGTGTGAATGTGAGAGTTGTGAAGGACGGCAGCAGCCCAGGTGCTACCTGAGGTGTGAGTAGGTGTGGGCGTGTCTGAGGTGTGCCTCTGTGTACATCTGTCTGTCTGGGTTGAGTGTAGTAGCCTCCTGGTGTCAGATCACCTTCCGTTGGTTCACACTCACGTCGGACTAAGTTGATTACAGCTGGGATACCCTCTCTACATTTGGTGCACTAGGGGCAGACGGAGTATGGGTAAGTATGGTGTCCAGCCCTTCTGAGAAGTATGACTGTAGTTATACTACAGGTTATAAGTATATACCTAAGGCACTGTATACCATTGTACGCTACTGCATGTGTGTACAAAATCAGCTGAGAATACTTAATGCATGATGAGGCACAATGTGGTGTTAATCCACATGTACCACCGTCCCGACTACCGTGCGCTATGATGGACCCGCCTGCTGCGTCCTGCCCACCTCACCACATGAGGGCAGGTTGCTACATTACGGTTGTCATTGTTATGTTAGAGGTTTATACTTTGTTTGTTTGTAGTATACTTCTCCCGTGGTGGCACGGGTTGTTTGTGTAGTGTCAGAGTGACAATATGACAAAACATGACGAGAAGGATTACCTAGATGTTACGGGCTTGGCATTGTGTTTAGATTATAGGGGTTAGTTGTTGTATGTTTATGACCCGTGAGGTGGCCCTGCACCTTCCCCGTTAACTTATAAATTAACGAAATGTTGTGTCACCAAATCAGCTACATGATAACAACAATATCTCTGACACGTGAGCTGCTGAGTGTTTGAATGTGTGGATGCTGGGTGGCGAGCCCCTTCAATGTAAAGCCAAACAAACCAATGTGTGGTTACATGGTCTAAACATCTAGGTAGTGTAGGTCGGATCCCCCCCCCCCCCCCCCTTAATCCTTAATGGCGTTAGCAGCGTATAGGCTTGTTTAACTAACTTTGTGGGTGTGTCAAACAATATAGACAGAAAGACGGCTGTATAGTGAAGAGGTGGTATCCGTTTTATTCACCTTAATCATAATATGTACATCAGTTTATACACGGCATTGAAATGCAAATTCCACTAGACTACAGGTGCACCATAATTATTTTATTTTTTGTAAAAAAGAAAATCAGCTACAATCACAGATAAAGGCGGTATTCGTTGGTTCCTTGCCTTGTACAATACATGATATACCAACGCTTTTATTTCATGCGTTATTTCATGCTAAGCTTTAAGGGCCGCATATTGCTTTAATGTCACATGAACATGGTCGTCATGATGTATGAATTCAGCGCTGGCAAAGTAACTAGTCAGTGCTGCTTTCATGCATTATGTATCATGCCGACATTCGGCGTGATGCTTGAATAGAGGGCTGGTGAGTTACTCGCCAACTCTGCATTCATGCATTATGTCGACAAATGGTATAGCGAATTAAAGCATAGATACGGCCCTTGAAGAGTTAACTTGAAATTCATGCTACATCTTGACAATTGTATTTTTACCATCCCTTGACCAATATGTGACTTTTGTGTAGTCACAGGGACAGTGTGTGTTTCAATGGTACAGTATTTACATCAACGTGGGACCCTGTATATTTATAAACCAATGCAACAAGAAAGGGTGACTGTTTCATAATAAAGTTGTATTTACATTGGTTTTAGACGAATCCTCAAAACATTATCTGTAATGGCCATGTTTGCAAACAAATCATATCAGGACATTCACAAGACAATTATCTTTCAAAAAGCATACATTAGAATGCAGGATTTTGAGGTTATATTTATGTATTTGTAAGTCACACTTCAGAGATGTTCAAACACTTTATCGACAACTTTTCTGAAAGGTCACTCTTTCTTGCTGCATTGGTCTATAGTCATGCGTTACAACTCTTCAACTCCGTGGAATGTGTAAGAGACTAACTATGGCGCGTTACTGCTTAGATCAATTTTAGATCTTGTCATACATTAAAAACATTATCAATATCTAAATCCACCCATATGTCCACCGATGAGGCCAATAATAATAAAAGGTGTATTTCAGAAATAGGCCCAAAATCACCTAAAATATAAATATTAAAAATAATTTTGATAAGAATTTCTAGGGTTAGCCCTGTTTCGTTAAATATAGGCTCGGGTAACCTGAAACACACCTTTCTTGCTTGGCTTGATCACCCATGGATGCCTTTAGATATAATAGAGATCTGTTACATTGTGATATCAGCTGTATGTCTGAGGCATAGAATGGTGTCATCCCTGAACAATTCCACTCCAGAAAAATACCTGTAACCGGTTGCACAGGTGTGTCTGGTCGGTGTGGCTTGTGCGGTGTTTGTGAGAAGGACATGGTAAGGCTGGACTATATAGGTGTTGTGAGGGGTTAGGCATATCCTTTAACCCTTTGAGGACGGCATGACTCTAAAATATGACATTTGTCTTGATGCACTAATGCAGGCCCTGCCGCAGGGGGGGGGGGGGGCCCAGGAATTTGAAAAGGGGGTTCCACCAAACACGAAAGTACCAAAAAGTGACGCGCCGCGACTCGCGGCGGATCAAATTATCATTAAAAAAATCTTTTTTTTTTTCCAAAAGTGGGGGGGGGGGGGGGGGTCCGGACCCCTAGGACTCCCCCCTGTATCCGCCCGGCCCTGCGAGTAACACGCTGGGGCTGCATTGGTGCATCATGCCGACCCTTCTGGAGTGTCTCAACCCTGCAGGGTTGGCATGCTGTTTGAATGCAGCCATGGTGAGCTACTTGCCAAGGTTGCATTCATCCGCCATGACGACCAAAAACATGACACATTAATGCATTATGCCATCCTTAAAGGGTTAAACAATGGTATTTTGGAAGTTGTATATATAATAAAGGAGTAGTCAGTTCACGATAACATTCCCATTAAATCGGAATATGTTACAACAAACCAGTATTAAACACATTTCACACTATTACTTTTTATCGGTATCACCTGACAGTTTGTTTGTTCACTGTAACTTCATGAAAATATGGCTCAATACCTGTAATAGCAATTTCTCTTGTAATCTAGTTGCCCCATTCCCACCATTCACTGTCTGGACTACCTCTGAGGATTCCGGACTTGTACTATTTAAAAGGCTAGCACCAATATACTAGTATCCTTAAAGATCCATTATAGCTACAATATATGATACAGTCTTGAAGGATACCATATTGGTTCTAACCTTTTACATATACATGTAATACATAGTTGGAGCAGCCAGGTCCGATTGCCGAGAGCGTCTTGCATGACACCCCAGTCAGCTACTGCCCCCTGGTGGCGAGTGGACGAGGTATTGGGTGGTGCTTTGTGGTCTAGTATCAGCTCTAGGTACATCTAGATTGCATCAATTCCTCAGCAATAGCATATCTTGAAACACAGTTCATTTTCATTTATATAGGTTTTCTTCTGGTATAGTTGAACCAGGTACTGTAAGAATGAGATAGATGATGAATTAGCCGCTGGTAGCTGTTGGACGGTAGGCCCTGCACCACATAAACCCCGGTTATATGTCCTTATAAGTATAGTGATTCAATGCACCGTGCCATTGCTGTCATGACACATAAAGATCCCCAACAGGCAACAAGTAACTTGTCGATGCTGCATTCAATCATGCATCAGAACAACAACCATACAGGCTCAGTGCGCAGCTGAGTTTCTTGTATCCTGGCGACAAAAATACAAGAACTTTCAGGCATCATGCCGTCCAAGGATAATCATAATTCAATGCATCATGTCGGCTTTAAATTGTTAGTCGACATTTGCCGTTCTAAGGTTTATTACAATGTAGTATAGCATGTCGCCCTTAAAGGGTTAAGTGATCCGGTCCCACTTTTGTGCCTCCACCTGTGAGATTGTCACCACTCCTGCTCCTCCCGACGACCGCCCTGCTCCAGACGGTCCTGACGTCGGTGTCGTAAGTGACGTCACAGACGTCAAGGACAATGGTGACGTCAGTGACCTTGGTGACGTCAAGGATAGTGGCGACAGGAGGTCGTCGTCTTGGTAACCGTCTATATTTACGTCATTTAACGTGAAGTCATGGGTGAGAACCTGCTCTGTCGTCCCCAGTGACGTCACGTCGCTATTAGACACCGTCCTACCATCTGACGTCAACAATTGACCTTGCTGTGAATGAGTTTGACCTTGGTTGTCCCCCGGCCAGGAGGAGGTCGGAGAGGACAAGGTCAAGGACGTCCGATACATGAGATCGTCATGAGTAAAGAGTTCAGAGCCGTCCGGTGACGTCAGACGCTCGCGGAATAGCGGAGCGCCCCGCTTGGCGAGTTTGGTGACGCCGATGGCGATGACGACAGCGAGAAGGCTGATGACAATGATGGCCACAATGGCCGACACCCGCGAGCCTGAACGCGGAAACCAGGCGGAATTTGTCTGACATGATGTAATAGCTGGAAATAGACCACATGCAGATATCAAGAGATCATGCATCTTTTGTATCTATTAGGATAATTATGCTAAATGGAGTAGTATATAGATTGCCGTATGTCTAAATAGTAGATTTACTGATTTGTAGGTGTTGGGCCTATTACACCATGATGCACCAATGCAGAGCTTGGGAGTAACTCACCAATACTGCATTAGTGAATCATGAATGCCTGCATTTTGAGAGTATATCAACCCCATATATAGTTGGGATGATGCATGAATGCAGCCCTAGTGAGTTCCTCGCAAGGGCTGCATTCATATATCATGACCCCGGATCATGACGTACGTACTGCAATAAAGCACAGTGACCTTTTAAGAGTTAACCCTCTCCTCGCCAGCAGGTCACAAAATCAGCCAGAGCATCTAACTTACTGAGCTAAATGAAAAAGAATTTACTCAAAATTGATGAAAATATTTTCTTGCAAGATCTATTCAAAGCACCCAGTGTTTGATATTATTTCAAAGCTCATGACATCCCCTCTCAGGCTTGTTCTCATGAACGTGATGCAACTCACTGAAACGTGCTATTTTCAATATATTTCCGACCCATTTACTTTTTTGCTTAATTCTTTTGGCCTATATGTTGCAAAGTATTTAGTTCTACCAGAATATATATAGTTTACCCTACCTCTGTATCTTATTAGGTCCGAGTTATGCCCAAAAGTGGCCCAAAGTTGACGTTTTTGTCTATTTTGGGATGGTTTATTGATTAAAAAAAATGGTAAAAATAATACCTTTCCATTTTTTTTGTGTTGTACTGCAAAAGAACAATTATGTGCATAATTTCAATGTATTATAATATCTTTTTACCTCATATATTACTCACAAATCACAAATAATTCACTCCATTCTATTTTCGCCTTTCTGACCTTTTTTGGTGTTTTTTTAATGACTTTTATAAGTTTCCAACCCCTCCTATAAATGATAATAAGTGTACATATCATAGATGTCTTATAACATAGTCCTGCCCATGTAGCATTAGGTAGAAAAGGTAGCCTACTTATTTCTGCCTCAAATCCAAGCACAGTGGTGCTGCAGAAAGTTGTTGTATGTCTATATTTCTGAAGTATCCTTTCTGACCACTTTTTGTACCTCTAGGCGTACCATGCAGAGTTATGGTACTTAACTGTGTACTATATTTGCATTTTATAGGCCCCGATGGCCCTCAAACATAATTCAAAAATCAGGCCTGTCCAACCTACACAAGCAAGTACATGAGTCAATTAATGCTCCTAGAAAAGGAAAAATCGCCTTTCTGACCAGTCAGAAAGGCGATTTTTCTGACCATTCTTTCACCGGGAAAGGAGAATGGGGATGCATCATGGGTAAAGTTTGTGTTTTACTAAATAGCATATTGATATGGCCTTATATTGGCATATATGGAAAAGAAAAAAATATTAATAAAAATAGTATTAACCACCTGTATAATCTAAAAAGCAAAATCGCCTTTCTGACCAGTTAGAAAAGCAGTCAGAAAGGCGATTTTTCTGACCATTCCTCTACTAGGAAAGTAGAATGGGGATACATCATGGGTAGACTTTGTGTTTTACTAAAAAGCATATTGATATGGCCTCATATATTGGCATAGATGGAAAAAAATATTGATAAAGATAGTATTAACCACCAGTATAACATAAGAAAGCTAAATCTCCTTTCTGACCAGTTAGAAAAGCAGTCAGAAAGGCGTTTTTTCTGACCATTCTTTTATTAGAAAAGTAGAATGGGGATGCATCATGGGTAAAGTTTTTGTTTTACCAAAAAGCATATTGATATGGCCTTATATTGGCATAGATGGAAAAGAAAAAATATTGATAAAGATAGCATTAACCACCAGTATAACATAAGAAAGCAAAATCGCCTTTCTGACCAGTTAGAAAAGCAGTCAGAAAGGCGATTTTTCTGACCATTCTTTTACTAGGAAAGTAGAATGGGGATGCATCATGGGTAAACTTTTTGTTTTACTAAGAAGCATATTGATATGGCCTCATATATTGGTATAGATGGAAAAGAAAAAATATTGATAAAAAATAGTATTAACCACCAGTACAACCTAAAATACAAAATCATCATTTTGACCGGTCAGAAAGGCAATTTTCTTTTATTTCAATGGTTTTATATAGTAGCAAAATAAGTAGGAATGCTTTGATTCAACAGCACAGTTAATTGACTTGTGAATAAGAACAAAAATAATAAAGTTATTACATTTAAAACCTACATATTATTGTATCTATTTACATATGTGATATATAGACATAGTAAGACAGTATTTTCGCCTTTCTGACCATATTTTTACATATGGGCCAGATGAGAAAAATTAAAAAGATTAAACTGCTATAGATTAACGTTTTATTTGGATGGTTAGATGACACAATTTGGTAATAGAATATTTTAAAAAGTCTGATTACATATATGACAGGTTTTACAGGAGAAAACTGCAAAGTTGGCAATATTTCAAACAGATAAAAAAGAGGAAAAAATAAGAAAATTCCATATTTAAAGATGACTGATAAGGGACAATGGGATGCATGATATACAAAGTTTGGTGTTTCCTAGATTGGACACTGGTATGGCTTAAAATTGACTGTTAAATAAATTAAAAAAGGTAATGATTGATTGTCAGGAGGGTCAATAACTGATTAGGTGCAAAGCATGGTCAGAAAGGCGAATTTGAATCATGGTAGTCCATTTGGAATGGTTGCTATGGTTACTGTATACCTATTTAACTACAAACACCTATCCAGTAGTGCCCACCCACACCTGAAATTGACCCATCTACAAGGAATTGACCATAGTCCATATTTACTCTGACCACCTGATCCTACCTGAGTTGCATTATGTTGGTGAGACTGAGCCCTCACATCCCACATTTCTATTTATATTTTTGACATTTACAATTTCTCAGATTCTTGGCAAAAATATAGAGACAGAGGTTAAAGATGGGTTAGGAGCTAATTTGGGGCCAATTTTATTTTCAGTTACACAATGTATTTTTTATTCTTATACCACAGCGGGCACGGAGAACAAAGCATTTCACACTTCTTGTATACTGTATGCAGCTAGTGGCATAAAGTAGTTATAGGACTAGTACCAATCTATAGGGGTATTCAATCCCCTCCTATAAGGCTCCTTCACTGTATTTCGCGTACAGATTGGTACACGTGCTATAAGTACTACGTAATGTCTATACACATGTGTTTGTAAACTTTTAGAATAGAGAGAAAAACATGTCAGAATAGGTCGGACGACCCCACTCTATTACACAAACAGGCCCTCTCACCTTGAATTTATGCATTTCAAAGTGCTATATGGATTTAGAAGTTTACACACACATTGATATCTATAGGCATTATGAATACAAATACAATGTAAATCGACCCCAAATTAGCTCCTACCCAGTGGGCACATATACATTGAATCAACGTTGAAAAATGGTTGTCAATGTTGATTCAATGTTGACTGAACATTGATTCAATGTTGAACTGAATTTTGTGCCCACTGGGTAACCCATCCTTAACAGCATGTAGCTTCCCACCTTTGCTGACGACGCGGTACTGTACCCGTAGCCGGCTGAGCTTGGCGCGGTTTGACACCCGTACACGTAGGTGGCGCTCACACACCGTGACCACGTGGTCATCCGGGTCCCACTCACACAGGGAGCGCACCACGCGGGACGCCATGAACGGACCTGGTATTGAAGAAAAAAGAAGTTTGAATTAGTATATCTGATGACTGGGACTCAAAAATGTATTTTCCAAAAAAAAAGGAGTCAAAATGTTTACAAATAATATACCTACCTTCCTACTTTTTCCATCCCCTCCCATCCTCCCATTCCCTCGGATCTTTTTTTGACCTATTACTACCTATGGATAGCATGTGATTCACCCCAATCCCCTTATTATACTGTTACAATATATTGCAAAAGTAACGTACATGTATACCAAGTTAACTGTGCTTAGATTGTGTTATACTAAACAGGGCTTCATTTATACATAATGCCGACACTTCCGGAATGTATCAACTCCATAGGGTCGGCATGATTAAATGAGGTACTGGTAATCTATTCGGAAAACATTAAGCCACCTTCCAAGGGTAACCCAAACCTCACTCTAAGGCGCAATGCATATCCCAGCTATTGTGTATGTAAACGTCCATAGCAATGCACAATTAACAACGGTATTAGGTAGGGACTCTAGAAAAAATTGAGAAATATTAAATGATCAATTCTGTTTCTTTTATGATAAAGAATGTGAGAGATGTAAACTAAATCTTTTGGAATTTTCTTTCTATCTATCATAGAACTCATACAATCTTCAAATAGGTGTAAATAAAATCCACCCAGTTCCTGTTACAAGCCTGTCCCCTGTTTGTCCCCTATTTGTACCCATAGTGGTATGTCTTATCAGTGGGTTTAACAGTAACCAGCAAAATTTGAAATGGCGGACCCACTGGGCATAACTCCAGATTCCTATATAATTGCTATCCAGCTTTAGAGTCCCGGTGAACCTGTGTGGGGGAGGGTGATAGGGTCTGCCCGGTGAGTGGGGTATGTGGGAGGTAGTTATATAAGGGGTTTGGAGGGCATTTGAAGTACTGGCCAGGCTAGGCCATGATTGACAGGCCCTCTTAACATGATCACCCATTATACTAGTATAGAGTAAACCAATTGTCTTAATTACCCAATCATAAGTATTATGATGTTATGGTCTAGGAAGAGGTGAGAGGATCCTCTGATTGCTTCCATTTTTTAACATGATATAAAAACATATTGGATGAGATCACAAACCGAAAAGCAACGGAAAGCATTCATAAATTCATAGGGTTTTGATATAATCTATTTTATCTCCAAAATATTTGGTAACTTCTTTTAGCTGCAGTCACTTATTATAGGGATGGCTGGATAGGCCTTTCTCTTGAGTATATTTCTGTGTGCTTACCTAAAAGTAACAGATGAAATGTCAATCCCTAAGAGGGGAGTTTTATAACAGTGTCTGTGAGGCACAGCTGCACCAAAATACTCTACAGCTGTGTGCACTGTGCACAGGGGCTCACCTAGCGGATTCTTGAGTCCCTATATTAGGGTCACCAATTCTAAGTTAGAGAAACGGTAACGTTGCCATGGCACATCCGACATCTTCATATACTACTCACAGCGACGTGGGACGTAAGTAGTACAGGGAAATGCCCCTGTCACCCAGGTGTACTTTCAGACAAGTCTTTTAGCATACCGGGATGTACATGAGTATAGGATTGACCAGTCAGTGCTATTTATGGGTGATGAGGATCCACATGGGGATCAAACAAAACATAGACAGGTAGATTACTCCAAGGGCACCAATGCAATACTGTTGGTTTATATGATCCCCAAATGGTCTACATACTGAAACTAACCAGCACAGGGAACTGCATTTGTTTGATTCCTATATGGACCAATCACCTATGAATAGCACTTACTGGTTACTACTATTGGTGTATATATATATATATATATATATATATATATATATATATATATATATATATATATATATATATATATATGTATATATATATACATTGTATATATGTGTATATATATATATATATATATATATATATATATATATATATATATATATATATATATATATATATATATGCCCTCCTCGTTACATCACCTCATAAGTACAACTACTGCACTAGCACGGGTGATATTGGAGCATCATTGAGTTAAATATATAATTAGTTCAATCTTGACGAGTCTTAATAATAAACCAACCATCCTGGAACTCTAATAGCGGTGCGAGCGGTGAACACTCTCCGTCTGCGCTGGCCGCCATCTTGGAATCCATGACGGTGATTTCGGCACGTAAGGCAAATCGTGCCGTCATACCAGCGTCTCCAAGGTTTAAAATGATGAGAAGGCAAACGTCCTCTCTGCAAATAGAGCGTAATCATTAAAACCCATGTAAAAGGTAAAAAGGGTGCCACTACACTTTGTGAGATTCAACATTAACCTTTAAGCCATGCATCTTTATTCTTTGGGCTACAGTCCCGATGTAGCAGTATAATAACCCTACACTAAAGATACTACAATGTATTGTGAAACTCCAAATAAATTGCTATAGGCCCAAAGTCAGTTTTTGCGGCATGTAAATCGGACCATTTTTAAAGTTTTAGATAGTGGGCTAAAAACCTGACGGACAATTTTACTATATCTTGAATTTTTAAAATGTCATCCACCAAGGTGTCTGTAACCCAAAGAATAAACAAAAGTATGGCCTTATGGATGGCTTGATGCCTCAAGGTATCACTTTTATTTCATGGTGAATACCGTCTATCAATGATAAAGCAATGGGAGTGCCGTATGCAAAGGGACGGAAGTAAACAAACACAGCGGATGTAAAAAAATGCTGTGGAAGTAAACAAACGTGGACTGCATATCTATTTTAGATCGATACACCTTGAAATAAATACAGAGCGTCATTTAAAGTGACCTCTTCAGTGGTTATTCCACTTGAGCTGCCTGCCCCGTATTGCACTAGGCCTACGGCAGCGTGCAATACGGGGCAGGCAGCTCTCGTGAAATAACCACTGAAGAGGTCACTTTAGCGTGCCGCTCTGTCTATATATGTAATTCATGTGGAGTGCACATGTACATACTCGGGTACGTGGGTGCATAAGTACTTGTGTGAGTGGAAATGTATTTATATATGGGTGCACATATACTTATCTGGGTGCACATGTAATTATGCATGGGTGCACATGTACTTATCTGGGTGCACATGTAATCATGCATGGGTGCACATGTACTCATGTGGGTGCACATTGAATTACGGAAGGGGCACGTGCGTGCACATGTACTAATGCACGGGACACCTGAGTGCACATGTACTTATGCAGGGGGCACCTGAGTGCACATGTACTTATGCAGAGTGCACATGTACTTACGCAGGAGGCACGTGTGTGAAGTTGAGCAGCTCGAGGTGGCCGGCGTCTGACTGGGAGGAGAGGAGCACCTCCTTACACGGCATGGTGTACACGGGCATCTCGTAGTCCGCCCCCGGAGGATACCCGCCCCCTGCACCCCCACTGGGGGGAGCCACCATCTCACCTCCAGGCACCGCGCACGCATCCTCTGTGCCTGGAATTGGAAAATCTGCATTTTTATCCAATTTCCTTACGTTGAATAGCTCTGTAGACCTTAATAATTGGAACATGCATTAACTGTAGAGGGACCATTCTGAGTAATGTTATTTAAGTCAATAAAGGCAAATTCTAACTCCCTATACAAATGTACTACTCATCCTCTATGCCTGAAATGTGTAAAAGAGCTATGTTAAATAGGGGCCTTAACCATTTTTTGTTGAAAATTCCGCAGTGTCAACCGGCCAAATGAATTGTCCTCTACCATGATGCCTTAAAGTTCACATTCCCTTGTGGGGGGTATAGATGGGACTGGTCCCCATGTCGCATGTCGATTTTAAGAAATGGCCATGTCGCATGTCTATGTCGCTTAATAATGCTCATGTCCCATGTCGATTTTAAGAAATGTCCATGTCCCCTGTCACTATATTTTTAAGCTTCATTTCGCATGTTACTAGGCCTCATGTCACGTGTCGATTTTAAGAAAATGCCATGTCGCCATGTCGAATTTAGGGGTCTACCCCCATCTTGTGGGTAGAACACAGCAATGCAGCGGCAATGAGTAACTTCCGGCATGGTATTGGTGCACTATGCAGCCAAGGTGTGTCAACCTGTATGGTTGTCATGATGCTTTAATGCAGCCTTTACAAGTTACTAGTCACCCTGCATCATAAGGGCAGAGGATATCCTGCATTAAAACATAATGTGGCCCTTAAAGGATCAAATTCATACTTTCACATGAAAAGAAATGAAGAGCCGTCAGATTCATGGCGGATCAATGTGTCCAATAAACCATCAAAAACAATGTATTCGGTACCCATCGATCAATCATGATTTTTGCCAAGTAGTTCCAGCGTTTGCAGAGTTAAATTGAGTAAGTTTCATGTAAAAGAAAAAGAAAAATGTTGACAAAATGTTTGAATGAATTCGTCAAAAGTTAATTTGTTCTAATCACTCCAAATCATGCCACATAGGAATTAAAACCCATCACTGCCAAATTGGGATAAATTGTGATTTTAGAATCGCGTTCCCAACTAGTCCTTCTTTGTGCAAATTTGAGTGAATGCATTGGTGGGATGATTGCTGCTAATCTAACTGCTCAAAATACAATGGGTATTGAACACGCAGGGTTATTGAACGACATTTAAATGTCTATGCATAGAGGGTACCGGATTACTGAAGAACCGATTACCAGCGACTGACAGAGCATTGTTTTAAGTTTCGAGTTAAAACATTAATGCATTATACACTTTGTCATTAAACACTTTGTCATTAAGATACATAATATCTCCCCACCAGGGCTGCATTCACGCATCATGCCATCATTGTGAGAGTGTCTCAACCCAATTTCAATTCAATTTTAATTCAAAATGTTTATTAACCTGAGCATGTACCATGGTGATGAACGGCATAGTATATTAACGCATTATGCAGCCCTTAACCCTTTAAGGATAGCATATTGCTAATATATGGCATTTGTTGTCATGATGCACCAATACAGCCTGGCGAGTAACTCGCCGGGGCTGCATTTGTGTATCATGACAACCCTTTGGCAGTGTCTCAACCCCATGGGACTGACATGGTCCTTGAATACAGCAGTGGCAAGTTACTTGCCAGGGCTGCATTCATGCATCATGCCGACTAAGAGCATGATGCATAAAGGCATCCTGTCGTCCTCAAAGGGTTAAAGGGTTAAGACGGGATGGGTAGGAGAAAGGGATTGCCCATAGACCAGGGAGGAGGGCACAGGCTCAAACTGAGCAGCACGCTTATGCTTGGAGTAGATGACTATATATATATAAGACAAGGTATGACACAGCTAGATGCCCAGCATTCTTTAACCCTAGATGGCCCTACTTACCATGTGTTTGACCATAGACAGGTGGCACCATCTGAAGTCTGAAGATGGTGGTGGGCTAGGCAGTTTACACATTGCTAAATAGATAGTGCGACCCTCTATGGGCAAACACATGGTACAGTAGGGCCATCTATGGTTGAAACATGGTAGGCGTCTAGCTCTGTCATACCTTGTCCTTTATACAGTCATCTACTCCAAGCATTTATAAGGCCATTCAAAAAATAATTTAAACCGGTTTCTCATCTCCGCGTGCATCATGAAAATGTTCTTTTTAAAAAAAAGATTTTTAATGAAAAAGATGTCAAAAGGTGGACAAATATTGGCATAGGAATAACGTACAATATAACATGTTTTATGGGTCACTAAACTCCAACTACTAAAATGTGAAAATCCTACGCGAAAAGTCTTAATTTTCCTATACATTTTAGCCCTTAGTAAAAAAAGAGATAAAAATCAAAAACGCCCTGGTCATACTTTTTCACTTCTGGGTGATGAGAAACAACTTTTATTTTGAGTAGCCTAAGCGTGCTGCTTAGTTTCATCCTGTGGAGAAGGCAGACTGGGGTCACACGCCGGCACTAATACGTCACACATTCATGGCCGTTACCCGCCTTTGGTGTAAAAAACTGTTAACATTTTATGAGAAAGAATGAGAAAACTAGTGAAGTGAATGATTGTTTTCCTGGCGTTTGTAGATTTATGATGTTGTAGTTGAGTCCTGTGGATTAGTTTTTTTCCAGAATTTGTTGTGGTTTGTGATTGAAAAAGTGGATGGGACTTCGATGATTGAAAGCTATTTGAATATTGATTGGGTTTTACTTCAGAGTTTATGTGTTGGTTAAGACATTATTCTGTCTGAAAAAGTACATCACATTTTGTTTGGCCAACATTGTAATGGTATTGTTGGATACCATTGTAAGGATAATATTGGATAGTTATTGTAAGAAGTAAGAAAATATAACTGAAAATAGGTTAGTATCATATTGTATTAGTAATGTTGTATAACATTGTGATAGTAATGTTGAATCACATTGGAAGGGCGATATTGACACAAAAACACAAAAAGGGTACTGTTGTAAACAAAAAGAGGGATTTTCATACATGAATGTCTACAAGATTGAGGTGAACATGTCAAGTTACTTCTTGCCTCTATACTACGGTAGGTCAAGCTGCCCTAAGGCCAATAATTCTTTTGTCCAATTTTGAAAAAGACGACAATACTTTTGGGCTATATTAGAGTAAAGTTGAGTCTCCTTGACGTGAGGTAGTGGTTGGTGAATCGGCACTGACGTTTGTGGGTTAATTATGTGGTACTATTCAAACTAAAGTTTCAAAAAAGTGAAAAATAAGAATGAAATCCGACTTACCTACCCTAGATTTTTAGACTGTAAACTGAAACACACCTTTCTTTTTTTGGCCTAATGACCCTATGGGGTGATCATTTTTTAACAAGAGGGGAGGTTTTTTTTCCGCACAAAACATTTTTTCACCCCCCGGTCAACGGGTCGAAATTTTTTACCTACGGGTCGAAAACCAGTGGGCGCGCAGGCCCTTTGAAGCATAGCAACGCGCTGGCTTTTTGGCCCAAAACAGGTTACATTTTTTTGACCCCACCAAAGAGGGTCCACATTTTTTACACCCCCTCGGTCAAGGGGTCCAAAATGTTTTGCCCCCCCCCCTCTTTTTACAAAAATGGTCACTCCCTTACCTGTGTCAGCCCAGTCGACGAGTGCCTGGAGGGAGTAGGTGGTGCAGCCGTGACTCGTCTGTCGGAACCTGTGACTGGTGCAGGTCAGGAGGAACCCCTCCGTCTTACCCTCCATCATGGGGCAGCCACGGTCCTCCTCCCAGCTGGAATATATAACAGTAATACGTGATACCTGCATCATGGTCCTCCTCCCAGCTGTAATACATAACAGTAATACGTGATACCTACATCAAACAGCTACAATAATACATGATAACTCCCGCATGGGGCACCCCCGGGCCTCCTCCCAGCTGGAATATATACATGTAACAGTAATACATGATACCTCCATCATGTAGCTACAATATAAAGGTACTAGGAGATATCGCCATCATGATCCTCCTCCCAGCTGGAATAAAAAGGTAAGATGTGATACGTCTATCATGTCTCCTTCCAGCTACAATATAACAGGGATACGAGATACCTCAATCGTGTAGCAACAGTATGACAGTAATATGTGATACCCGCATCATGTAGCTACAGTATGACAGTAATACGTGATACCTCCATTATAGGGCAGCCCCGGTCCTCCTCCCAGCTGGAATATATAACAGTAATACGTGATACCTCCATCATGTAGCTACAATATGAAGGTAATACATGATATCTCCATCCTGGTCCTCCCAGCTACAATATAACAGTAATACGTGATACCTACATCACGGGGCACCCCCGGGCCTCCTCCCAGCTGCAATATAAAGGTAATTCGTGACACCCCCAAAATGTAGCTACAATATGAAGGTAATACGTGATACCTCCATCATGGTCCTCCTCCCAGCTACAACAGAAAGGTAATACATGCATGATACTTCCATCGTGGGCAGGCCCAGTTTTCCTCTTTGCTACAGCACAACCAGAATTTAATATGCTATGCCCTTTGTCATCATGATACATGCATGTAGCCATGGGAAATATCTAGTGCTGCATTCAAGCATAATGCCGACACTACGGAGTCGATTCACTTACAAATGGTCAGCATGATGCTTGAGAGCAGACCTGGCGCATAGACTTTCCAGGCCTGCATTCATGAATCATGACACCAAAGGCCTGATGCATGAAAGCACTCTATGACCCTTGAGCGGTTAAATAGCATGCATGCTTGCAGCTGGGTTTTATTTCTATTCTTTAATTTCCTCACACACTACAGCATGCTGTTCTCGACAAGACTGTTTTGGCCAACTTGTATATGTATTGGTTTATTATAATTGGGCCAATCTGTATGTATTAGTATTATATTTATCTTCTCCAATGCCCCAGAAACTCCAGTACATAGCAGGTATGGGTATTCCCATCGACTCTCAGGATACCAGAAATTATCTAAATAGGCTTTTGGAAACTCTTTATAAAAAGAACTGCAGAATGCCAGTGTGACTTACCTTAGCGATATGGGAGATGTGGATTCAAACCCGAGCCCTATGAGGTCTGAGGTGTTAAAGTACACATCCTGGATCCCCAGGTCTCGGAGCAGAAACACGCTGGGGCCCTGGGCCGAAGCAAACACAGGCCCTGTGTGCGCCACCAGCTTCAGGAACCCGGGGTCTCCGCCGACCTCAGCACGCCATATCTGGAAGTCCACCTGGGGTTGGAGGATGGAGCAAATAAAAGACTCAGTCTTTGCGAAAGATTTTTCATCACACAGGACATTAGGTCCTGCAAATTGTCAATGTTGCAGGACCGGCTACATTTTTGGAGGACCAGATAGTCACTCATACAACAAATTATGCATTTAAAGTATAAAATAATTTTGTCCATTATAGATACATTTTATTTGTAATCATTTATGGCCAAATTAGAATAGATACATAGTTTTACACAGTATATTGACAAACATATTTCTAGTTCAGAAAAGCATGTGACTGTCCATTTGGTCCTACTACACTTGTCAATCTGCTTGACTGGTAGCATTTTAGGTGGGCATTGCCACTGTCCTGCATGTTCTGCCAAAGACTGCAAAGTGTGTCTCAATGAAGTTAGCCATGGAGTTGATGTATATGAAGTAAATTTGAAAGATAAGAGTGCAACTGACATTAGTCCTTTAAGGACGCATGTAGTTAAAAAATGCATTTGTCGTCATGATGCATCAATGCAGACCCAGTGATTTACTCGCTGATGCTGCATTGGTGCATCATGCCGACCCTTCGGGAGTGTCCCAACTCCGTAGAGTCGTCATGATGCATCAATGCATTATGCCACCCTTAAAGGGTTAACTATTGTAGCATCTTCAGGTGCACGAGTTCCATGTAACTTGTTCTATCATGTTACCCAGGTTTTATATTTAACCCTTTAAGGACGGCACAATGCATTAATGCATCATACCATTGGTTATCAGGGTGTATGAATACAGCCCTGGGGAACGAATAGGCAGTGCTGCATTCAAGCATCATGCTAGCCCTATGGGGTTGATACATTCCAGAAGGGTCGGCATGATGCACCAATGCAACAGCGGCGAGACAGAACTCTGTTTAATCCTTTTAAAACCGCCGAGTTCCTCATGGTTCGTATTTCAAGGTCTGAATTACTAAAGCAATTAAACAGTGCTAATAAGTAATGCTGACTCATCAAATGGCTATGCAGACCGGGTATGCAGACCGGGTATGCATGAATGCAGTACTAGGGTTAATGCAATTGAAAGCAGTTGATGCAAATTTTGTGTTATAGGAATAAAAATATCATGAACTGGAAAACTCTTTTCATGCAAGTGGCTGTATTAGGAACCAATCCCTTTTTTCTTCTATTTTTTGAGAAAGACCATACTTTACCCACCGGCAAATCCGTGCGTGAAAAGTATGCGCGCCAACCGAGCAGACGACCTTGACGTGGGAAGGTCAGGCTACCTAGGACGACCATGTTGCCGAAGTCGTAAGTAGCGTTCAGATTGTCTTCTCGTGGCCGCACGGGGGCGCCCCAGGCAGAGATCACGTGACGAGCCTCCTGACCAATCAGATCCTCTGAATAATTGAGGCCCCCTGGGGGTGGAGGGGCGCCGGTGGGGGAGCCGCTGTCCACTGTGAATAGACAAGGTGGGAGTTATTGGAGCTAACCCTTTAAGGACGGATGTTGCTAAAAGAGGACATTTGTTGCCATGATGCACCAATGCGAGTAACTTGCCGGTGCTACATCAGTACATCAAGCTGACCCTTTAGAAGTGTCTCGGGCCTGTAGGGTCGGCATGATGCTTGAATGCAGCACTGGAGAGTTACTCGCCAGGGCTGCATTCATGCATCATGACGATCAGGGCCTGATGCATTAAGGTATCATGTCGCCCTTAACCCTTTAATGGCAGCATGATGAAGGTTTCACATTTATTTCTGAATCGCAGCAACCCCGCTCCAGTGAGCAACTCGCCAAAACCGGATTGGAGCATCATACCGACCCTTATGCATCCATGGATGCATCACAGGTGGGCTACTCCCCCCCCCCCCCATTATTAATTGATAACCATACCCTTACATTTTCTTCTCTTAATAATGTGAGCAATCAAGCTGAAATGATGATACATCTTCTCTGCTTGGCTGCTAGCAGTTGTTCTGACAATTCATGCAGGCCATATTAGACGTTCTGCCTTACTGTGTAACATGATTACCACAACAAGGCAGAACATTACATAAAGTCTTGAAAGCTACTTTGGGTTTAGAGGGGAAGAAACACATTTTAAACCTAATAGTAACTGCCTTAAAGTGTCCACAGGAAGAACCCCATGTAATGATATAATAGATATATCCAATAACCAGGATGAGAGGCAAGGGCCCAGGGGCTGACGCCATAGACTTTAAAGACGTTAGTAGTAATAGCCACGGTGCACATAATAGTGTTGGTGCAATGTTAAGAGAAAATATAAGAGCACCCCTCAGGGGGTTTGATAGGCTTGGTAAGAGTTGCAGTGTCTACTGCATCATTTCTGTTAAATCCCATTAAGAGGTATGCACAGTTGAGGAATGACTTTTAGGGTCAGCCAAAAGTCTACAATGAGTTGGAATTTTTCAACCCCCTTTTTGCTCAGAAGAATCCAATAACGGGGGGGTAGATGGGGGGGTCCCCATGTCGCATGTCGATTTTAAGAAATGGCCATGTCACATGTCACTTAGGAAAAAGCCATGTCGCTAGTGTCACTAAGAATAATAATGTTGGGGCATTGTTATTTATAAAGAGTTATGAATGGGGCTCTTGGGGCCGCAGGCCCCAGGATTTTTTTTGCAATTTGAGTACCCACAAGAACAAAATTTGAAGAAAGAGTTAGGTATCTAATGCTTACACTAAATGTCAATTTTTTATTCATGTTACTAAGCCCCATGTCGCATGTCGATTTTAAGAAATGCCCATGTCACATGTCACCTAACTGGCCATGTCCCATGTCGATTTTAAGAAATGTCCATGTCGCCATGTCGATTTTAAGAAATGGCCATGTCGCCATGTCGATTTTAGGGGTCGATACCCATAATAACCGAGAAACTATGAAATGCAGAGTAATGGATGCTTTCTCCTCAGCAATTCCCCTCCCGCCAGCCCCCCACACACTGGCAATAAATGCCTCATCCCATATGAATGCTTGTTTTCTTACGAGTTCCTCTGTCTATAAAGATCTCATGCAGACAGCGGACTGTTGATACCAAAGGTTACCCTGACAGTAACTCACCTGACCACGCGGGCACCGCCCACAGCAGCAGAGCAGCTCGCAGCACGCCGCCGACACGACTCATCGCCGCCTATAAATAGCATCAGGAGCAGCTCGGCTCAGGGGATTCCTCATCTTTAGGGGATTCCTTATCTATAAATAGCATCAGGAGCAGCTTGACTCATGGGATTCCTTATCTATAAATAACATCCGGTGCAGCTCGGCTCTGGGAATTCCTTGTCTATAAATAGCATCAGGAGCAGCTTGGCTCAGGGGATTCCTCGTCTTTAAATAGCATCAGGAGCGGCCCAGCTCAGGGGATTCCCCATCTTTAGGGGATTCCTTGTCTATATATAGCATCAGGAGCAACTCGGCTCAGGGGATTCCTTGTCTATAAATAGCATCATGAGCAGCTCAGCTCTGGGAATTCCTTGTCTATAAATAGCATCAGCAGCAACTCAGCTCAGGGGATTCCTCTTCTATAATAGAATCAGTAGCAGCTCTGTTGTGGCCTAGGAGATCCGTCACCTGGAAAAAAGAGCATCTCATTAAAACAAAGTTAATCTAAAACGGTCACATTTGTGACCGCATGGTTCATAGGGCTCGCGGTCAGCACTCTGATGATAAGAAATAAATGTATGAGGGGGATAGAATTGTCCTTCTCCTGAGTCTTCTCTGTCCTACCGGACATTCATACAGTTTTATAACATCCTATATCCTGTTTTCTTTTTTTTTATGGTTGAATTCTATTTTAAACAAAAATTATATCTAATTTAAGGTGTCCTTAGTGAGTAGCCATACAGAAAAGCTGTGCTATTTATTCTTTCTGCATGGCTGTTCACATGATTTTCTTCTTTGAAATTCTAGTTGTCACAAAAATTGCAAGGAGAAAGCAAGTTCACCAGCCATGCAGAAAGGAAAATCCACACTATGTCACATGGAATATCCACTCTGTGAGACTACTCACACATACTGTATCAGTCTCCAACTAGGGATGTCATTGGTATCACATGTATCGATACATCGCTATTTTTTATGTATCTGATAACCGAATCGACAAACAATGCATATCGATACGCCGCCATCTTGGATTCTTTTTTTCGCTATATGTCAGTTTTTACGGCGTGTGAATTGGACAATTATTAAGGATTTTAGATAGGAAAATGTGAAAAAAAAAGAAGTTATTGAAAAAATTAGACTATTATTAGCTCTGTACCCCAAAAATGCAGAATCAATTAGGCCTAATCTACCTTTTTTTGGATATGTTGAATAACTGATATGTTATATGTATCGACACCAAAATAGTGAATAACTGATAACCTATGAAATTCGATACCAATGACATCCCTATCTCCAACCATTAGAGTAGGACTGTCATTGGTATCCAATTTATTCCGATTTCGATTATCACTATTTTGGTCTCGATTTTTCGATTATATCGATTTGTTTTGATCAATGGTTAAATTATGCTTTAAAATTAAAAAAAACAACAGTTATTTGTTACAATAGGTAGCACATACTATATCAATTGTGTAGACATATAGACTATATTCACAACTTTTGTACAATTTTTACTCACATTCGAAAGTTCATTTCTCCAAATGTTAGGAATTTTGAGGGAAGCTTTTTCATCCTAACAAATAAGTTGGTTCTAATTGGGATATTTACACTTTTTTTTCGCTTTTGGAAAGGTAAATTCCTGGACAACCTGTGGGTCAAAAAGGTGTATCTATATAATGCATTTATCGATGCGATTATCAGAAATCCGAAAAAGTCGATGTATCGATTTGGGGGGTATCGATGACAGTCCTGCATCAGACCCACCGCAATGGAGCTCCATTAATAGAGACTGGGTGCTGGAGTCTAATACTTAATATATGGCATTAATCATGAGAGGACTATATGAAGACAATTGTGTGTAATGAGGGTGGGGTAAGAAGTGAACAACAGCAATTACATTATGGTGTCTGGACTGTCACATTGGTCACAGCAGCTTCATCTCTGTTCACTAATGAATGAGCTTCACACATCCAGCTACTGTCCCATATATGAATTGAATTAAAATGTCTTTTATTTATACTGTATAAAGTAGGCGCAGAGCCTGTTGGCTACATACATTAGTGTAAAATATGATCCCTAATGTAATGAGATAATTACTATCTCTGGTAATTCCCTTCAATGTCCTTAACCCTTTACATACTGCCACTTATTTACAGTTTATACTCTCTGGTAATTGTTCAGACGTCTGCATTATGCCTCAAGATTTATATTCACCAGAGCTGCCTTGGTGTATCATGTCGACCATTTGGGGATGTATCAACCCTGTAAGGTCGGCATGATGCATAAATGCAGCACCGCTGGGTTGCTCATCAGGGCTTCATTCATGCATCATGATGATTAAAGGGTGCATTGAAGGACTAGGTTACCTTTAAAGTCATGAAATATTATCCCTACACAGTGTGTATGCACTGGTCTATATCAACCACCCAGTGGTGTCTGCATGGAATATACATACATATAGTGATATATATTTATCATTATGTTAAAAGGGTTTAAAAATATTTAAAAGGATTAAACAAAATGTAGTCAACACAGATATTATTTTTGTCCAAATCCATAGGAATTATCGTAATACTCTCCAAGCACAGGTACAGCAGTGTAGCTGTATTGTGCAGCCAGTAGTGCTCCTGCTGGAGAGTGACAGACAACACATGTATGGCTTTGTATACACAGCGGGACCTCCCTCTGGCCTCTACCAAATCGGTTTTTATGCTTTTTGGGGCTTTCTGAGTGTGACAACAGAATATTCAATAGTTATAGCCTTTTTTCCTTTTTTTCCACTTTGTGCATCCTTCATTAAGGCAAACACATGTCTGCAGCTAATCCATGGCCTATGCCATTTATCGTCATGATGCATGAATAACTTGTCCGGGGCTACATTCATGCATCATGGGACAAACTATAAGCCTAACTCATGTATAAGCTGCACCCTGACTGTGGGCCGATCCTATAAGCTGCACCAGAGATCTGATTATGGTCACTGATTCGCGTACTAGCCGCTTTTTACGGTAGTGTATTAAAGCATCATGTGACCCTTAAAGGACCCTTCACTTGTACTATACACTCCCCTGTAACAGTATAATCCCCCTGGGATCCACAGGCACTGAAGCTATTCACTGAGCTGCATAGTTCTTGTGTCTATCCTCAATGTAGTCTCATATATCGCTGTTTATTCATTCAGCCTGGCCTCAACAGGTGCTCTTTGCATTAGCCTCCTATACCTGAACTGGGTTACCTGACTGCATACATAAGTATTAAACCTTTAAGGACGGATGTCACTAAAAGATGACATTTGTCTGGCGAGTGACTCGCCGGTGCTGCATTAGTGCATCATGCCTACCCTTTGGTAGTGTCTCAACCCATAGGGTTGGCCTGATGCTTGAATGCAACACTAGTGATTTACTCACCAGGGCTGCATTCATGTATCATGATGACCAAGGGCATTATGGTATCATGCCATAGTATCCTATAACTCTAAGGGTTAAGGGCAGTAACGTGATATAATGCACACTGCCCTTGTCTGTCATGAAACATGAGTGCAGCCTTGGCGAGGAACTGTTCACCATATTTGTAAACTAATTGCGGCTCCTCACACGTTAACATCTTCCTTATTATATAAACCCCATTCCCTATCTACATAGTTCCCTTATTAGGCTTATTCTCAACCCCACCTGCTATCTCCCCACTACACCAACAGCACCTGGGTCGTTTCCCACACAGGTAGTTTTCCACATTTGCTGACAGTAACTCCACTCACAATATAGTACCTCCAACATCTACTTTTTACGCCCCCCCCCTTCAAGAGGGATCAGAATCTTTTATGCCCCCCCCTCAGGAGGGGTCGGAAATGTTTATGCCCCCCCCCCAAACCCACCACCCCCCCCCCCTGTAAATAATAAATGAACACTCCCTAATGCCTCTGGTGGCTGCATCCAGCCATATAAACTAGTCAGATGGGATGGGTAGGCAGCATCACAAACTCTTTCCTACAACCGCCATTGCTGCATTCATACCAATCTGGTGGGATTGTATCAGCCTCTGTAAGTTTGGTATGAAGAATGTAGCACTGGCAAATTACCCGCCAGGGCTGCATTCATCCATCTTAATGTAATGTAATCAGTAGCCTGTACAGCATATCATTTGCATTAAAGCCAATTACTTGATGTAATGTATCTTAAATTATATGGATGGCTTTAAATCCACAGACCATAGCCTTTTATGGTGGACCCACATAACTTAAAACAAAAGCCAAGATCAATCACTCAGCAACAATCAATTACCAGCTTCCTGTCACATTTAAGCCATACAGAGCAGCTCACAGTGAGGTGGGGCTGTTGGAACAGTTCCTCAATCTGACACTAATTAGACTCTATTTTATCTAATCATGTGATTGTCAGGTGCTTAGCATTGCCACTGTCAGTGTTCAACCCTTTATGGGCGGATGTTGCTAAATATGACATTTATCTTCATGATGCGCCAATGCATCCCTGGCGAGTAACTCGCTTGTGCTACATTGGTGCATGATGCTTGTGTGGCGCCCTGACAAGCTACTTGCCAGGGCTGCATTCATGCATCATGACGACCAAGGGCATGATGCATTAAAGTATCATGCAGTCCTTAAAGGGTTAGTCACTCAGCTGACAGGATCGACTGCTGTAAGCTCTAGGAAGTACCATGGCCATATTGTGGATTTCCTGAATGAATTTGTAGGAGATTTTTTTATTTCATGATAGTGTGGTTGGTACCCATAATGCTTCTTAATGCTGTGATACCACAAGTAAAGGAGCGTTTATTAATCGGGGGTGGTAGGTTTGGGGGCATAAAAGATATATCTTGAGTGTGGGGGGGGGGGGGGAATACAAAATTCTAACCCCTTGTGAGGGGGGGGGGGCTAAAAAATATGCCCCTTTTTACCAAAGAAAAACCCTGAATATTACTATAGTTTAAAGCGAGGGGGTGGGGGGGCTAAATCATTGGTGCCGAGGGGGCTTGGAATATTCCGTGTGCTGTAGAGAGGGGGGGGGGGGTGTAAACCCCATGAAACAAGAATCAGGATGTCTTTCTAGTCGGCAGGACTGCACTTAATGTTGGCACTGGGGGGAGATGGAGAGGGGTAAGCAGCTCCTCAAACGGACGTTAATTAGGCTCTACTTCACCCAATCATGTGATTGTCGGGTCCTGCTGCTTAATGCTGCCAGAGTCTGGTGGTCAGTCACTCATCTAACAGGGTCTGCTGCTGAAGTGTCAGCTCTAGGAAGTACCACAGCCATTTTGTAATGTAGGCCACTCAGAAAAAAGTGGTTTCTCATCACCAAGGAAATATGACAAGGAAGGCTTTTTTTGTACTCACGGGCTAAAATGTATAGGATTATATAGATATTTCAAGACCAAAAATCTTTAGTAGTTAAGACTTTAAGAATCTTTAAATGAGACAAAATGTATGTTATTTCTATCCTACTGCATTGTGACAGCATCAGCTATAATTTGATACCAAATATGCCAATATTTTTATAATGTTTTTCATCAAAATTGAGCAAAAAACAAACCTGATTTTTAAGGTACGCAGTGATGAAAAACGATTTTTTTGATTGGCCTTGATAGGTCGTACACAGAGAAAAGAAGTAGAATCACCGTGACTCGATCCCGACTTGATCACTGGGGTAACTCTCCCCAGGACTCTGAAGTGACTCCCTAACATTAGAAGGACTCTATAATAACTCTATAATGACTCCTATTCTAAGACTCCCTAATGATCGGGAGTTACTTTAGAGTCATGGGGAGAGTTACCTCAGTGATCGGGGCTGGACCCTCATTTGGGAGTTACAGTGATTCTACTTCTTCTCTGTGTGTAGAAGTATGATGATGTCAGACCATTGTACTTTGCCATCTTAACTATTTCCCTAGAGTACCACATGCAATATTGGTACAAATGACATAAATGTGCTGTTTACATCATCAGGACCCTCACCTAGTTGTGGAAGCTAAACTCTGAGTCAGGATGGAGTGTGAAAGAAACAAGGAGGGGAGGGGGAGGGGCTCCTTATAAATACAAACACTTGTAGCAGCAGGTATAACTGTCAGGGTGGGATCCATGTGATGTGGCTAATGGGAACAACTCACAGGGGAGCATGGACTACCTTTTTTATACTTGTTTTGTGTCTGGTGTGTGCATGGTGTCTCAAAACATTACAAGATGTACATAATCATACAGAAAATAAAACAATAATCTTCATGTTAACATGGTATAACCTTAATTTAAGTTATTCTTTAATCAGAGAATTATGTCCACGGTCCCCTGTGGATACGTTCGCTTATGCTGTGATTTGGTAGGCAGTGAGTAACAACTGGGTACCAACTGTTCCAGTCATTAAGAAGAGTAGAAAAATGTCTGTAATGACGGGTGCATTTTATGTTACAGCTTACCAGGAATCATTTATACAGTAAATAAACTGGATTCTACATGTATTTTTATAATTTCCTAATATGTGCATTTTAAATAAACGAGGTGTAAGCTGCAAGATGAGGTCTAACAGCATTTTCATTACAACACGTTTTTACCCTCAGATACTACATACAATAAACACACATTGACAACATGTGGGAACACAGTTAGAGAAAGCAGACAATCAAGAAAAGAAAGGCGCTTTTTCTGTAAGATGGGTCTGGCCATGGCAGATCCGAGTAGACATACTGGAAGGCAGCCAGAAGCAACAAAAACAGCAAGGCCTGTATGTTGTCTGCTTTATTGTTGTGTCTTATTGCACGGGTCTTTGACTGCAACATAAATGTAACAGAGCATTGACAACCATGCAAATTATTTAGTCATCTATTGCTCACAACATCTGAGGGTTGATTTACTACAAAAGGGTTGGCATGATGGATGAATGCAGCCCTGACGAGTAAACTTGCCTGCATGCATGCATCATGATGTCAAAGGGCATAGGATAGTTATAGCATGGCGTGGCCCTTAAACGTTTACTGCAGGAAAACTACTATTATGATACTGTTATGCTCTATAGTTTATTGATGTAATCAAGGATGGAACAGATTTTGTGTCTAAAGCCCCACCAGTATTGATATATAATCATGCATTTTCATGAATTCTGTCTTTAGTAGGTTTTATGTCAAATGCCTGAGATCCACCCTTGTATGTAAAGGAGTAAAACCAACAACCGTACTATTGGTGCACCCCTGTACCTGTTGAGTGGAGGGAATGTGGACCAAATGATTGATTTTCCAAAAAACTAATTTACCTCTTTTTAACACCCTTTTGATCCTTTGCCACACAGTGTCACAACTGAGCTCAAACACGTGGAATGAAAGATAAATTAATTGCGTTTTTAATTAAAGGCAGAAAGTGGGTCAACAAAACTAAATCCTTCACAAAGAAATTAAAGGTAAACACTACCGTTGTCAACAAAACACCAAACACTGATTAAACATTGCATTTGTGCTACACAACTCTCCTCAATAATGTCAGTGAATTGAATATCCTATTAATTTGCACAAGAATCAAGACAGGTAGACAAGGCTGTATCTCACCAAATTTATACAAGTTGCAATCTATGACCTGTCTATGATGCAGTCTGTGAATGGCAAGCATGAATTTGAACGTTTTAGAATTAAGATAAAATAAAGTTGATATCATAATGTGTTTAAAATTCATTTAACCCTTTCCGGCCATTTCAATGTACATCTGCCCTAAATAAGCCATTTACTTTCATGTTAGACATTATTATTCCCTTAATATTTTTCTAGTAATAGGATAAACACTTTAGGAAAGGATAAAACTACCTTGACATTCAATATAAATTCTGAGATCGTATCTTGACAACAGCTGTAACCTCTCATTTTGCAAGATAGGAGCCATTAAGCATGACATTACTTAGAGTCTTTTCACATGGTTCAAAATGATTATTGAGGGGTATGGTAGCTAACATGGGATATGGTGTGGAGTACAGAGGGGGAGGGCTTCTGATTGTCGCTGGTGTACCATATAGCATGGTCTGTACCAGACACGGTATGGTCTGGTTAGAGGGATGACACACTCATCGCACAGAACAGGACCAATATCACACAGCATTGTCAGACACAGTGGTCCACTTCCACAGTGTTTTCCGTTCAGGTTGATGTGGATGTATGTGTATAATCTCGGTCATGGGTCTCTGGAGTATCTCTATGATAGCAGATAGTGTCAGTGTGAATGTGCAAAATGCATGGGTGTATGACAATATCTGACCAATAAAACAATCAATGTTTCCGATGGCTGTATAGCAATCAGTACTAGTGTCACTGCTCAAACAATCATGCAACATAGAATTTCCTCTTTTGGCACAAAATGATACGTCTATATCATGCCAAAACTGTGTACCTGCCCAATATTTTAATCATAAAGCTTTGATAAATGATTGCCTGAGTGTGCACAAATGGGGGTATTTTAAGCATCTAGAGAAACAGTGTGCTATTGCATGACACGAGTCAGGCTGGTTGGAGCTGCATGCACCTCTTCTCATCTATAATGCAGTGGGAAGGTTAGCTTTTTCACTGGGCCACCCAGAATAAATAGACTGAGGTCTACAATTGAAACCTGTTGTCTAGACTGAATAGATTGGATCTCTGTATCTATTTCATGTAATCATTTATTAATTCCATCAAAATATACATTCAAAGATAGTCTCATGGGTCCCCAATGATAAGAGGATCTACTATATAATATGCACATGGCGACGAACCTGCCAAGTCACTAGACGCCACCCATTTTACCTGTAATCTTAAAAAGCCCACTTTTCAAGTAATCCTAATCAGTTTCCAGGTCCATCCTCTAGATGGCACCATTGTAAGTTGGTAACATTGCTGGATTTATTCTTTGCCCCCCCCCCTTTTCTTCTTTTTTTCCCCGTTTTTCTTTTCTTTCACTGTAACAGAACTATAACCGAACCCATTCACCTACAGACTTGAAGACTTACAGTGGTGCCATCTAGAGAAGAGAGGGGCAATCATCAAGATTACTGAAAAAATGGGTTTTTAAGATTACAGGTAGAATGGGTGGCGTCTAGTGACTTGGCAGGTTCGTCCCTTGTTGCATATAATATGACTATACAAGAGCATATATAACGGATGTCCCCCAACCTAAACCCTGACCCCCGAACAAAGATTTGCTTCCTATGCCTCTGATGTCTCTCTCTGTTCTATAACAATGCCCTCCTTTACTCTGTTCTGCTCACCCTGCCAACCATCCAAACAGGTCGCTCCAAGAACTGAGGACCTGAGGATTGCATTAAAAAAAAATCAGACCTTGTAAATTGCCGCCTCAGTGGAAGAGGACTCAGGTATCATTTATAATTACAAAAAGTCCTCATCATCTTTGTTCTCTCTTACCACTACTGTCTTTCATAAGGCTCCTATATAGCAATCCCTTTTACTGCGTATGAGGAATTGACTTCCCTAATCTTCTCATCAGGTTGCGAGGCCATTGTAATCCTGTACACTTTGACTTAAGTATTTGATCATCTAGAATTACAGAGATACAAAGAATAATAGCCATATAGAATTGCATGTAAGGATTTTTTACCGCTTTCTCAGAAAGTCGAGCATCGGGAATCTGATTATTTAGAGGTTAGAACAAGGAGCAGCCACTGCTGCAGCACTAAGGACACCTATAAATAGACATTGTTATAAGGGAGTGCTCATTTCTTAACAACAGGCAGGGTGGTGGATTTGGGGGGGGGGGCCAAACCAATTTGGACCCCTTGAGGGGGGGGCCAAAAAAATGTGGACCCCTCTTGAGGGGGGGGACCAAAATAATTGCACCCCTTTTTAGCGGAAAAGCCAGCACGTTACTATAGCTCAAAGGGGTCCCCACGCTTAATATCAACCTGCCTGGAGGGGGGAACCAAAAGAATTTTGACCCCTCTCGTGGGGGGGACCAAAAAAATTCTGACCCGCTCGCGCAAAAATCCACCAAGCCCCCCCTGTTGTTAAAAAATGACCACTCCCTGGGGAACAATGTGAGGAAATATGTCATGGAAAGAGGCCTACTTTGTGTGTACTGTATGCAGGACATAACCCTTGGTATGAGGAGGAGTTACACGACTTCTAAGTTTAAAGGATGGCCGCATATTCTCTTTTTTTCGTGTAATGGGAGGTACATATATTTACATGGATTTAATATGGATTTAATGAAGAGTGCATTCTAACATTTAAAGAAGCTTAAGTGGCTTCAAATGTTTAAACAGCCAACAAAGGGTACTTGATCCTGCTACACAAATTAGTTGTGTTTAAAGTGACAGTTGAGACCAGCTAGCAGAGGGATAGGGTTACAGTTAATGGAAGTCACTTTAATTTCCACAGTATTTTTAAACCCTTAAAGACCACATGATGCATTACTGTGCTGTTACAAATGTCATCATGAATACAGCCCTGGTGAGTCTACTCCGATTTAATTAATAGAGCCTAAAATAAAAGTAAAAATCATACTGATTAGTGTTTTGAATGGCTCTTCCATAATTGATTATTAAAAAAGAATTCTCCTGGACGTTAATTCATATTTGTAAAAACTAGGTTACTGATGCATTCAATTCTCCATAATGGCATCGGAAACCTGGTGAAAGTCTTATTAGTGACACAAAGTATTGGGTTAGAGAAGCTGGGGAACATCTTTCTGATTGGCTGCCAAGAATCTATAGTATAGAGTATGGTCACTGTGAGGTAGTCACCCAACACTTTCACTTCCTATATCTAGGAGGGCCATACAAGGCTGTAACTGTTGGTCTCCAATAGTTCACCCGAGGCCAATTTGAAAAACCGCGCACTCTCTGATGCACATTGGCACAAACCCACCTTCAGAAGATGTACTTTGACCTTGTCAGAATGAGATGAAGCCATCATAGTCAATGTATATATATATATATATATATGTATATATATATATATATATATATATATATATATATATATATATATATATATATATATATATATACACGAAGGAATCCAGACTGGGCAATGCTTGTATCTAAGGTGAGGGCTTTTTTTTTTTGAACAAATTTAACTTTATTGACCACAAGTTCTTAATGATTTAACATTTTCGTTTTTGTAGAGCACTCGTGTATGGAATGAGGCAGTTCTTTTACCTGATAAACAACAATTCAATATTTCTCCTTACATATAGTCGAGTGTACATATTATCTGCGCTTGGTCAATAAAAGTCGATGACCCACTGTCAGGCTAGCTGTTGTATAGTGGTATCATCATATAATTAATTCCATCATAATACATACTTGAAATAACAATAACTCCTTTTGCGGAAAACTTACAGGCAGCAATTACATTTGGTTTTAACTTCACAATGTTGTAAATATCATATCCCCCTATTTAAAAAGAAAAAAGGTTAAGAAAAGTACATACAAATTTAAATGTCTCGTATGTGTTTTAGAGTACCGGTATGGTATTCAGCATTTCTTCTTTGGCTTTACGCTTAAAAGAAATGAAATCTGGGATATTTCTGAAGTCCGTAGGTAAAGCATTAAATACTTGCGCGCATGCTACACCCACTGAGTTTTCATATGAAGCACTATGTATGATATCATACTTCAACAATGGTGCCGTGCTAGCCCTTGTAATTCTTGTCTTTTTTTCTAAGAATTTATCCTCTTTGGACCTCTTATATGCATATATCTTAGTATGATACAGTCGTCTCTTTTCCAGTACCGGTAATTTTGCCTCTTTATGTACCTCCTCTGTTGGTGTTAAGATATGCTTTGATAGGCAGGTTTTTAAGCACTTATTTTGGACTCTTTGTAACTCTTCAAGAGTCCCTGCTAAAGATCTTGAGTATAAAACGTCACAATAATCAATAACTGGTAACACGTGGCTTTTGTAAACCCTCAATCTGGCTTCTTTGGCCATACTAAGCCTTGTCCTATACAACAATATTGACTTGAACCTGAGGTTCTTTATCATATTACGCAAGTACATATTGAAATTAAGTTGCTCGTCGAGGATGACTCCCAGATATTTATATGAAATCACATTTTTTATCTCCTTATTATTTACCACAATTTTTGGCTTTTCTAGTCTTTTTAGTTTTATGTTCGAGGCAAATGTCATAATTTTGGTTTTTGATTCATTTATTGTCAATTTATTTATAGAAGCCCAATTTGAAAATTTGTCTAAAGCAGTCGAAAGTCTATTTTCTAAAATTGGTATCGTTTTTCCAGATACATATAGAACTGAGTCATCAGCATAGAGTATAGTCTGGTGGTCATCCTCAACATTTATACAATCATTTATATACAAAAGAAAAAATAATGGGCCCAAAATTGAGCCTTGAGGCACGCCACATGTTAAAGGGAGAGTACTAGATCTGACATTATTAGCTACTGTGCACTGCTGTCTCTGTGATAAATAATTTTCTATTAAAGTTAAAGTTCTATTTCTAATACCATACTGCTCTAATTTTGAAATTAAAATAATATAATTTACCGAATCAAAGGCTTTTTTTATATCTATAAATGCAGCCATACTTATATTTCCTTTGTTTCTGTTTTCAAGTACATTATCTACCAATTTACTAATAGAATCCAAGGTTGACTTAGCTTTTTGGTAACCGCCTTGATGTGGCGACAAAATATTATTAGTATCTAAATGTTCAGAGATAGCAGTGTGTAAAAGTCTCTCAAGCACCTTACCCGGTACAGGTAGTACACTTATTGGTCTTAGATTTGACACGTTAGTGGAGTCACCCCCCTTGGGTAGGGGGGTCACTGTCGCAACTTTCCAACTATTTGGTATCATACATGTAGTAACACACAAGTTTATAATTTTTATAAAGCGTGAGGGGTTATGTAACACTGCCCTTTTAAAAATATTTGTAGGTAAATAATCAAGCGCAGATGATTTTGAGACATCTAAATTCTTAACACAGTTAATTATGTCCTCATCCGAGAAAGAGACATCAGGCATATCCTCTAGACATCTTGTCCCATTAAATTCAAAATCTTTTTGATGAGCTTGTGCAAGTTTTGGACCAATTTCTGCGAAAAAACAGTTTATGAAATCTGCTGTATTATCTTGAGAAATTTGATTACCTAAATCATCAATTAAATTTATAAATTTGGAACCTGATTTGTTTGAGGGTAGAATTTCTTTTAAAGTTGCCCAGAAGCCTTTTGAATCATTTAGCATAGCCTGGCTTAGCTCAGAAAAATATTTATTTCTGGCTTCATCAATTTCCAGATTAACTGTGTTTCGCAAACGTCTTGCTCTGTACCATGTTAATATAAGCTTAGAATGTCTCGCCTCTCTCAATAAATCATTTTTATCAGCAATCCTTTCTATTAGATAATTTGTTATCCACGGATCTGGCTTGTCTCTGACTTTAAACTCTCTAACTGGGGACTGTACGTCCAACATTCTTTTCAACATATTTTCATATATTTCCCAACACTCAGACGCATTATTACAATTTTCACCTCCAGATGTCACTCTACTTTTTGTGAATCCGTAATACCTCCTACTTGAATCCATACCACATTCTGACTGTATTTTACCTTATAAGGGGATTGTTCTGAATGTAGTATATGGGGTCTTCTGACTATAAACCATAAAAAGCATCTAAACATGCTCAGTCCCTGCTGAAATCCTTTAACGGATGCATTTTGGTTTAATGCATTATAGCCTTTGTTGTCATAATGCATGAATACAGCCCTGGCAAGTAATTCACCAGTGCTGCATTAATGAATCACAATGAACTAACGGGACTACATCATCCTACAAAGTTGCCAAACTGTGATATAGCAAGGCTTATCTCTCAATTCCACCAACCCATCTTCTAACTGTCCCAAACACTGATACCACCTGTGACTTTTCCCATGTGGATCCTCTTCCCAACTGCCAATATTAAGTTCACTTCTACTCCATCTAAAGTCCCCATCTGCTGCACCCTTGGCTCTTCTCCGTTTCTGTCATACCTCTGTCTCCACTTTTCTCTAAAGCTTTCTGTTACTAGTAGACTCTTGTAGTGGCTTCCCTGTCTTATGAAGCCATGTTAGGGCAGAGGTGTCACACAATATTCCTCGGTGACATGGAGACTCTTTGTCTCAGAGCTACTCCTACGCTGCTGTACATTCCTACTTCAGAATCCTTATACACTACACAAGTTCTGTTGTAGTCAGAACTGCGAACTTGTTTCCTATATTCTCCTACATAAAAATGCCTGACAAATGCTTATAGGTCAGACAACCAGCCAGAGAAATGTATAAAACCTCTCTTATCCTGGTCCTTCCTCCAATCATCTGATTGCTAAATCCTTAATCCATCCATTTCATTACATGTGATACCACTTGTGGCATTGGTACCAGTAAGAAACAAGGATATAAGCATATCCCTTCTTACTTGGGGACAGCGTCTGGGTAGGACTGCATTTATTGTGTGCATTGAAGGCAGTGGGAGAAGTGTGTGTGTCTGGAGAAATACAGCAATACAGAAATACATAGAAGTACAACAGCACAGGTATAACTGTCAGGCAGGGCTACATACCACTTTTAATAAGGCCTACAGGGAGTATTGCTGACTGTTCCTGTCATTAGGGAGAGTAGGCACCAGTGTGTATGAATGCCATGTGCTTTTTGTTCTGTGGCTACATACTATAGTTGGTGTATTACCAGGGATCAAGTGCACAGTCAGTACAAGGAGGTTTGATGTGTAAAGCTGTACGTAACAGCACTAACTCAGATCTTTTGGTTAATATAGTAAAGCTTATCCTGTATGGGATCATGTCACCCAGGAAAATGTTGTTGATCTAGCCTTGAAATGGTGCATTCTCACCCAATTTAGGACACCCCCCACCCCCATCCAAATCAGGGGCCCTCAGTCAGGCCCTCAGAATCATACTCCACAATCTCTTTATCTCTTTTCTTCTTTTTTCTTTTCTCTTCTTTCTTTTTTTAATTCTTTTTTTTTTTGGGGGGGGGGGGGGCAAGGCCCGTCGGCCCCCCCCTGGATCCGCCAATGCAGCACATATGCACAAAATGAAGTAAATACCTACTCAATGATGCATGCTTAAGTATCATACTGTAAATATTTGTGACAAGCATGATTACTTCTGGAAACCATCATCGGCTCACTGACAGCACTCCAATACCTCATTAGTTTGAGTGACATTTATAATCCCCACTGTCAGAAACCTATCAGCCAAGGCTCTGGTTTGATTGACGTTTATCAACAGCAAATTCTCAAATTTTATTGTGAAAAGATCTCTTGATATCATTTCCTGATTTGTTCCTTTGGAATTGTTTTCACTTTTTTTCATACCTCTGCTCCAATTAATGTATTTCACCTTTTCTGTTGTGACAAATAAACACATTATCAGTAGTAGTCACCAATATCTACCCTATTATTGATTCCTTTCCTTGGAGTTTCACCACTCCTTAACTCTACCTTGACCTACCTCAATCTCCCTCTGTCATTTTTTTTTGTCCTACTGCTCTTTTTTCTGTATTTGCATTGACAGTCTGCATGGCATTACTACATATGTTCAGATTTGCAATACAGCTGAATCGTCAGAATGTTGAATGTCTGTAGAGAACCAGAGCAGACAGCATCGAGAGCCTCATATCCCTCAGGGGCTGCACAGCTATGACAGCCTTGTGAAGGTCCCATGCACTGACACTAGACCTTGTCACTTCATACACAGTCCATCACCCGATCAGTGTCTCGTGCACATACTGCTGTACATGCCCAGACTTACTGTTAGGTTTGTATATATTTGTGTGGGTGCCTATCATCTGAGATAACTGTATTGATAATTGGCTTAGTCCCTGCTGAAATCCTTTAAGGGATGCATTTTGGTTTAATGCATTATAGCCTTTGTTGTCATGATGCATGAATACAGCCCTGGCAAGTAATTCACCAGTGCTGCATTAATGAATCACAACGAACTAATGGGACTACATCATCCTACAAAGTTGCCAAACTGTGATATAGCAAGAGCCTCATATCCCTTAGGGGCTGCACAGCTATGACAGCCTTGTGAATGTTGCATGCCCAGACACCAGACCTTGTCACTTCATACACAGTCCACACCCCATCAGTATACCGTGCACATACTGCTGTACATGACTGGACTTACTGTTAGGTTTGTATATATTTGTGTGGGTGGCTATCATCTGAGATAACTGTATTGTTGTTTGGCCAATAGTGCTAGGTTTTTCCTATCAATATATAGATTTATACTCTTGGAATTAACAGTGTCAATTATGTTGTTATTGAACTTGTTACTTCTTGAAGGAATATTTTGGCACTTTGATAAGTAAACTATTTTGAATGTTAGAAATGTTGAAAGTAAAAATATAGCCATCGCATATGCCCAATGCTAAGCTGAGGGTGATAGGGACAAGCAGTATGTCAAGGAGATGAGAGTGAGCTACTTTAGAGGGACCTGTTCACCCATTTACTACATGCGAATTGGTGGTGCAGCTAATGGTAGTCTATACCATACAAGGAAACAAAACAGGGGCAGTGACATCATCACTGCAGTTTCAGCAGTTTGGACTAATATATTATGGCACCATTACAAGTGTATGGAATATCTTGGGAGAACCTATTGTGAAAAGGGTTCCAGTATTTGTAGTTAACCTGTTAAGGACAGCTTCCCAGTGGGCACAAAATTCAGTTTAACTCCGAATTGATGTTGAATAAACATTGAATCAACATTGACCATTCACCGTTTCATCAATATTGATTTAATGCACTATGTCACTTAGCTCCCTCGTGCATAAATGCAGCCAGTGTTGCATTCATGCATTAAGTTAACTCTACATAGTTGGTACACTGAATAAAGGGTCAAAATCAGATCAATAGTGTTAGACAGTCCAGCCTAACCGGACACCTTTTATTCTTATTCAGATTTTTCTCTATGTAGTTGTTCCCGTGCATACAGTATGGTCCCCATGTCCCAGTATGGTGTGTTTAGTGGCACAGACCCATTTATCCTAAATGTCCATTGCCCTCTGGAGGACGGGTCTGCTATCACTGTGAGTGGTAGGAGGTGGCTCTGTCACTGTGCTTGGCAATTCATTGGTGGATCCAGGGGGTGGCCAGACGGGCCTTGGCTCCCCCCTCACAAAAAAAGGGGAAAAAGGGGGGGGGGGAATAGGAAGAAGAGAAAAGAAAAGAGAAAAAAAGAGGGGAAAGGGAGAGAGATGGAGACAATATTATATAACATGACCTGGAGGGGGGGGAGGGGGCTGATTCTTAAAATATTGCATCCTAAAATGCATGAGAATGCATCATTTCACATCCAGATCATCAAAATTGTCTAGGGTGCATGCCCCCAAAGCCCCCTGATATGGCCACTGCGCTTCACTTGCTGGAAACAGACAGTCACTCCAGGTTGGCCAGGTTTGGCCCCCCCTCTAGACAATCCTGGATCCGCCACTGGGCAATGAGGGAGTGTCGTAACTAATCGGTACCATCAAGTATAATAGCTGTCCAGTATTAATTATTGTGGATGTAACACATTCACCTCCTCTCTAGTCCCCCTGTAGGGTGTCTATACAGTGGACAGTTATGTTGGTACATCAATACATGTGTATAGAAAGAAATATCCCAGACCTGGCTCCCTGCTCTCCCTCTCTCTCAGCCTTTGTTAACATGTATGTGACAAGTGCCATTATATTAAGCTTATCAAGGTGATATCATCAACACAGCACAGGGAAAAGTAATGTGAAGCAACAATCTATAACTAAAGAACTGCTTTCAATGCTGAGGCAGAGGAAATCTTTTAATATTGAAACCTAAAAGTTATTTTCATGGTCATGAAATATAACTATTCTGCCTCCATTTAATCTTTGATATGAAGGCCTTCACATTGAACTTCTCAAAGCTCAGGAGACACTAAAGGTGTTTGGAGGTACCTGGCTATTCTGTGTTTACCAAGCACAGCTATATTGGGACACCCAGACCACCCATTACCACCCAATACATGTACTAGATACTGCTGTACAGCCCAGCTTTATTGGGTAATTAATTACCTGGAATCCTGGGGTTGGCCCTAGGGCAGCATCAAATATTTACTGATGGTAGGTAATCACTGTACTTGTTGGGATATTGACCATTTACATTGGACCCATGACAATGAACAAGCATTGAGTGTGAGTGCTACAGAGGAGGACAGGCAGGGATAGGGCCACAGCACAGGTTTGAACAATGATATATATGAATGGTAAGGGGTAATGGCCATGGTCATCTCTGTGATCTCCCCTTTGACTCCTAAGACCTGTAGTGTACACAACAGGTACCAGGGTATACACTAGAGACAACTAGTGCCTGTTGTGGACACTTCAGGCCTGAAGAGTCTGAGGGGAGGTCACAGAGATGACCATGGACATTTGATATCACACCCTGCCATTTATACACTATATTGCCAATGCATTCTTTATGCAGACCTTTCAAACCGGTTGGCCACAGAGAAATAGACTAGAGTGAGAATATTCGTTTAGGTCTAGTGAGTAATGAATATACGGGCAGAGAGTGGAGGGTCAGTGTCTGGGAAAGAGGGAGGATGAAATGAACTAGTACTTTTGCTTTAAACAGATTCAGAAAAAAATCAGAAACCTAGTTCAATGTCACTCAAGACAGTTGAGGAGTTTGTGATATTGGAAACTGACAATACTTCTACTATTGAATCAGTGTAATTCTCATTAGACAGGAAACCTAATTCCAGAGACTTTAGAAAAGCACATCCTGAGATTTAGAATTAAAGATGAAATGTGATTGTCGTTGTATACTTATTTTGTAATTCCAACTGTCTGTGGAATGTAATTGCTTGCGACAAACATCATTATTGTATGCTTATTATGTTAACAGGAAACCTTTCTAGGTGACTCAGACATTAAGCAATATACATTTCTTCTCAGGTTCTAGTCTTTCTGTTTGCTCAGCATAATATTGAACTTTATTAGTTCTAGTTAAGGTCTAGATAGATCAGAATCAAGGAAGAAATGCTCCTTCTACACTGAAAACCCAATCCAATGGGAAGGTCATCAGTGATGATGACCTTAGGGTCATCAATCGTTGATGACGACCCAAAATAATCACATTGATTACCTACAGTTGTCATATTTCTGCCACTAGGGGGCCTTACTATACACTAATGTATATTCCATGAACCATTGTGGCCATTAACTATGTCAATAGCAATAATGAATGCTACATTGCCCCTGTATAATATGCAGGATGTTCAGTGTCTTTCATTTTGACTCTATTACAAGTAATTTGATCATTTTTGGATTTGAATTTAGATAGGAGTTAACATTTCCAAAGTATAGACACCTCTTTCGTGTATCCAGCTATAGCTCAAAGTGTCAGAAGCCACTGTCATTGGTATTACATACATGTCTTATTGGGACTGATGGCCGATAAACATGTCCCAGATAAAGGAGTTTAATGGATGAAGGGGTATTAAGTACTTGCATTTTCTTAGGAGAAATATGGCAAAACAACAAAAATACAAAAGTAATCAATAGTGATTACCCATGGTGATCATAATGACCAGAAAATATGATCAATATGATGACCAGGGGTCATCACATATGATGACTCTAAAGAGCACCAGGTACTCCGCCAGGCCACAATCAAAATGATCACCCAAAGGTCATCATCACTGATCACCTTTTGCACCATAGGGTTTTCAGTGTATGTCGCTCCTGGGGGGCATGAGCTGAAGACACTATACTATAGGTTTGTTAACCCTTCAAAGTGTGAATGAATTCAGCACTAATGAGTTACTTGCCACTGCTCACAACTGCACCAGTGCAACTGCACCAGTGATGCATTCAAGCATCATACCAGCCCTGGGGTTAAGACACTCCTGAAGGATCAGCATGATGCACCAATGCATCACCAGTGAGTTACTCGCCAGGGCTGCATTGGCGTCATCTTTTAGCGACATCGGTCTTTAAAGGGTTAAGACACCTGTCACTGAGCCCATCCATACTGGCTGTCTGCAGCCTGCCTGGCACCTTGCAGCCTCACAATCCATGCTAAACCATGTACAATGGGACTACTGTAGGTAATATATGGAGTGCCATGTGGGCAAGAAGTAACCCACGTTATTCAATGCAAGGGTCAAATGCCATGATCCTGACCGGATCAGTTTAATTGTGTCTGTAGTCAGACTGATGGTAATTCTACTATTCTATCAGTGCAATTTGTATAAGATAAGAACCCTTATTCCAGAGACATTAGAAAAGAGCATAATCAGAAAGAGAATTAAAGACGATTACCAGTGTTGGTTATTGGATTGGCCCAATGTCCTGTGTTTTTATCAGTCAGTGTCACATTAGTGAATCCAAAAATAGAGCGAATTAGGCTGATGTCAAGTACACTAAATTCATGCGTTTAAGCAGCGACATTCACGCAAGTCAGATTGCCACTGCGGCTTATAACATGGGCCCAGAGTCAGGATGCAGCTTATACACAAGTTTTTGCTACTATGGAACAGTACTAAACTCACCATAATCAGACCACCAGTGCGGTTTATAGGATCGGCCCAATGTCCGGTTGTGGCTTATACGCAAGAATTTACGGTAATGCCCTCTGATGTTGACATTATGCATATCCACCCACAGATAGGAATCAGCTTGCATTCATCTATCAACATTACCAATGTATTTACTTGCTTCCAGAAAAATCTAAGAAAATATTATGTCTGAATGGCACTGCACACTACCTCTCATTTACAAGCACTAGCTTCATGCACATATCCACTTAAAACAGCAGGCACCTGACAATGTTGAACACTCAATAAGCCCCGGGGCTGTACTAATCTCCCTGCAGGGTAACATGGAGGTATTTACTGGGGTCACGTGTAGGAATCTGAGCGGAATTGTCTAATACTAATTCTCTAGTAAATGCAGAGGAATGATTACAAGTGGCAATGAGTATATAAGATAGAACAGATATGCCTCAGACAATATGAAACTGCAGCTAATATCAGGCCATGTGACAAAACTGTTTTATGAAAATAAAACTTGCAAGTGAACCTAATATGTCAAAGAGAAGTTAAGATAACTGAGCAATAAAGTTTCGCTAATCATAAATCTATTCCATGTTCAGAATAGATTTGTGCATATAACATATTCTGTGATTTTCACATTCGTGATTGATCGGGGAAGTTTTTTTCCCCTTTAAGCTGATTAGTTTTACCTGTTAAACATTTAGATCTTTAATTGGCTTTGTTGAGATTCCCACTTTAGCTAAATATCGGAATCCGGAATAGATTGTGTTCTCTCCATTGCTCTCTGATTCATTGATCCACTGATATAAGACCATGGCTATACCCACAGAGAAAAGAAACAGAGTCAAAAGGGAGTCTAGGTTGCCTCCAGAATGACTTCCCTCTTTAGGGGAGCCCAGGTCCTTATGTGACCCACCTAAGTAAATCACATAAGGACCTTTGTGACTCCCCTAAGTAACTCCCTTATGTCAGCCAGGGAGTCACCTGGCCTCCCTTAGGCAGCCTGGGCTCCCCTACAGATGGTAGTCAATCCCCTTTGACACTGTTTCTTTTCTCTGTGCAGGCTGTTGGGCATTAGCTGTGAATGGCCCTCGCTTACAGAGAAGTTAATGCTTTTAGAGTGGTGCTACGAGGTGGGTCTCTGTTGATGTATTTATTTGAAGTACTACTTTTTTGTGGAGGTGAAATGAAAATAGCCCTAACCATCTGTACATTTTTCTTGGTTATTTGTAATGGAATATATACTGCATCTCTAAAATGTTTTTTTTTGTTCATGAATGATTGTGTGTAGTACTTATTAAACCAACCTGCATTGCTGTCATGACAAATGTCATCTTTTAGCAACATGCATCTTTAAAGGGCCCTTGCACATTATTAGGCCAAAAAAAAAGTGTGTTTCAGGTTACATGGTCTTAAAATCTAGGGTAGGTAGGTCGGATTTTTTTTTTTTCTTAAATTTTTTTTTTTTTACTTTTATAATAGCCTGAAAAGTACCCAGAAATCGACTCACGAACTACAATGCCGACTCGCCGACGACCGCCTCGACTCGTGAACTATCGACCCTTAAATAGCCCCAAAATGACCCAAAATATAAATATTTTTTCAAAATTGCTTAAAAGTTTCTAGGGTCGGCCCTGTTTTGCTAGGTAGGGTCGGGTAACCTGAAACAAACCTTTTTTTTTATTTGGCCTCAGTCAATGCCAAACCTTGTGGCTGGTTCATTTTCACACTGTGTCAGGGGCTATACCCCCGAGGCTGTCTATATACCCAGGGTCTGTCAGTATGCAGATCAGGCACCTCCTGGCTGCAATTACCATACATCTACAGTTTGCCATATTGGCCCGTATAAGTGCCAGGGCCTCAAATAAGCGCCGGTCTTGAATAAGCACTGGGGGTACAGGAGGCTTGAAATAAATAATTGCACTATATTCTGGTCTCAAGTAAGCACTGGGCTTGTATAAGTGCTGGGGTATGGGGGAATTGAAAGCAATGAGCGCCTGGACATTATAACTGATAATATGTCACACATCGAGGGATATAACCTCATTAGACATGACAGACAAACACTGACAGATGAGGGAGAGGTACAGACCGGAGGAGGATTGTGTATATATTTAAAGCATGAATTTACATATTCAACAACTGAGCTAGATTTCCTCAATAAGAGTAACCCTAATATTGAATTACAGTGTATCACTTTCAGCAGGAAATTTTTCAAGAAATGCATAATATTCAATGTATATAGACCACCCCAGGGAAATCTAACAACCTTCTGTGACAGTCTCACAACAGCTATAAATGGACTAGGGCATCTCTTAGACCTTGAGCTATTTATTCTGGGAGATTTCAATACGGATCTGTTGGGACCGTTTAGAAACAATCAAGAGCGTAACAAAGCTAGATTGGTAAAGAACACAATCCTAACTTTAGGCTGTAAGCAATATATAAAGGAATATACACACTTTGACCCAAATGGACATGCATCCATGATTGACCTAGCAAGTACAAATTCTGACTACATTATTGCTTCAGGCACTTTAAATGTCAAAATTGCAGATCATTTATGCATATTTGTAGTCAGAAGAGCTGCAGCACTCCCAAAGGTTCCCATAGACTTCATAGGGCGCTCATATCGGCACTACATTAGTGAGAATTTCAAGTTGGGCCTCAGGAATACAGATTGGTCAGACTTCTTGGATGCTGAGTCACCTGAGAGGGCCTGGAATATTTTCCTTATGAACCTTGACTATTTGTTAAGTTTAACATGCCCAATCAGACACTTTAAATTTGCCAAAGAAAAGAAGCCCTGGGTAACAAACAACATCTTAGATGTATTCAAAGAAAAGGATGCTGCCCTCAAAAGAGCCAAGCGTACCAAACACATTGACGACACAAATATAGCCAATTATCTCAAAAACAGGGCTAAATATATTGCCAGGGAAGCTAGACAAGACTACCACACTGAAAAGCTGGAAAGGCATAAAAATAACCCTAAAAGTTACTGGAAGGCTATCTCAGAAATAGTATCTCCTAGACAGACAACTACTAGTATCAACCTAATTGACAAGGAATTAAAAGAGCCTGTGCCCACTGAAGAGACAGCGAATTATATAAATGAGTATTTCCTGAACATAGGGCCCAAGTTGGCACAGAACATGGACATGCCCTGGAGCTACAATGGAGTGGTAAGGCCAGAGATGTTCAACATCAGACCAGCAACGTTGGAAGAAATCCAGCCCATAATAAGAGGTATTAAGACACACAAAGGGTCAGGGATACCTCACATCTCAACAAGTGTATTGAAGGACGCCCTTTCAGAATTACCATCACATCTCCTCCATGTCATAAACCTCTCCATCACCAAAAATGACTTCCCAGTCCCATGGAAAACTGCCCAAGTCACCCCACTTCCTAAAGGTGGCAACCCCTCAGAGGTGAACAACCTCAGACCCATCTCCATTCTCCCACTCATATCTAAGATATGTGAGAAGATGGTCCATGGTCAGGTATTAGAGCACCTAACGTCAGAAAATATACTCACTGTAAAACAACATGGATTTAGACCATCACACTCCACAATCACTAGCCTAACAGAGTTAACAGACCAGATATACAAAGCAATAGAAAATAAGCTTGTAACTATAGTGACCTACTTAGATTTTGCCAAAGCTTTTGATACAATAAATCATGACCTCCTTTGCTTAAAACTAAGAAAGATTGGACTTGGTGAAGCCAGTGTATCTTGGTTTAAAAGCTATCTTACAAACAGACTACAAATGACGAAAGCAAATGGCATCACTTCTGAACCCGGTCTAATTACATGTGGAGTGCCCCAAGGGTCCATCTTGGGGCCATTACTTTTTCTCATATACATTAATGACTTACCTACTGTACTAACCTCCCTCCAATGCCAACTATATGCTGATGACACAGCCCTGTTCACATCCTGCAAATTCCCAGACCCAGATATAGTTCCTAGAGTTAATACTGACCTTCTCAATGTGGCAAACTGGTGCAAGAAAAATAAGTTATCATTAAACATTAAGAAGACCAAATATACTGTTTATGGCACTTGGCAAAGGATCAGTCTACTCCTACTCTAAATTTCAGTATAGATGGTCAACCAGTTCTACAAACGCCACACTATAGATATTTAGGACTAGAGCTTGACACTAACATGAACTTTAAATCCCACCTAAATATATCACAGAAAAGCCTATCATACAAGTCCTATTTGTCAAGTAAGATTCGGTATAGTGTTACAAAGGCAGCGGCTCTAGACATAATTAAGACCAAAATCCTACCAGTAGTAGATTATGGCCAGTTGATCTATGGAGCTGGAAATAAGGGATCGCTGGACAAACTCAAAACTATCTTAAACAGAATTTTGAGACTCTACTTTTTCCTAGACAGGGATGCACCATTAGATGCACTAAGGAAAGACGCAGAAATAAACCTGTTGGCAGACAGGAGGGAAAAGGCCCTGACCATGGCCGCCTTTAAATATGCTCAAAATGATCAAAATCTGGACAAGAGACGAATATATACAAGGATCCATGATGCTCCTCTTGTGAAACCAATATGGTATAAATCAGCCACAGCAAGACAAACTTACAGATTGGCTCACACCTGGAATGCGTTGGACAAGGAGATGAGGGCTATTGACTCTCCAATGGTGTTCAAAAACAAATTACATGAACGCTATGTGAAAATGCTGGGTTAAACACAGGGCTCCCCCCCCTTCTAAACGATACCCTAACACATTGTATGAATATACTTAGGACATGGGTGAACCACCATCCTCAACTTGAGACACAATAGTTGTCTCCCCCTTGACAATCGTCATATTGTGCTTCATGTACTAACTTATAGTTCTAGATAAGTCATGACTAACTACTGAAATGAATATGCCTAATTTGCTATAAATGTATCATTATTGAACCATAATGGGAAAGATGCATCCCTAACTTCACGACTACAAAATGTACTTCAGTGATGCTGGGTAGAAGAGAAAACAGGCCAAGTAGCGCCTATTCTTCCCAGCCTAAATAAATAAATTTGAATTGAATTGAATTGAATTGACTGCTATAGCTGTGGGCTTTATCTTATTAGCTGCAGATGTCAGGTCTTTAGAAATAAGGAGTTTCAACAATTTTAACACTAGTATTAGGGTCGAGATTCTAATTGAAGTATAAAACACATGACTATGTGGAACGACAGAGGATAAGCACTAGACAGGGGATTACTAGGAGCATTTACCTCAAAGGCAAGCATGTTAAGAACAGTGGGACGATTACCCTGCAATATATCTGGAACATCACCGTTCACATTCTAGGTACACGACACCTTTATGACCTCACACTTCTCTTGAGGCCTCGCTTCACTATATAATTCAAAATCCTTCTTCCTGGATGATACTGCTGTAGGGATCACCAGCTGCAGTTGTCAGGTCTTTACAAGTAAGGGGATTAGCCTTTTAACACCAGTAGTGGGGGGTCAGAATCTAACTGAAGCATAAAAACACACATATATGATTATGAGGTGGAACTGGAGAAGGAAAGCACCAGACAGTGGATTAAACTAGCAGTGTATACCTTTTAGACACAAGGGGAACTACTGTAGCCACTACCCCGCTGCCCCTCCCCCTTTGGCACCGGTCAGCATATAAGGGCATAAGTGCAGAGTGTATTATATCATACAAGGGCGCTGTGGAGTGTAACTGCATGGGGCCAGGCTGGAGTCGTTGCTGAGAAAACAACTTGTGGCAGCCTAGACTAGGGTTAGACTATGGTTAATAAGGCCTAGTCATTTACTGCCAGCTGGGGGGGGGGGGGGTTGGTGAATGTAGGGAGGGGGATCATAATGAAAAAACAGACCCTCTTAGCGAGGGGGGGGGGGGGTCAAAACTAAATACGGTCTATTTACATACATGGGACTACATGCAAAATTTATTTTTGGGGAGGGGGATTTTCAAAATTCGAAAATGGGGGGGGGGGGGGGGGGCGGGGGGTCAAGATAACTTTTGGTTAATTGGGGGGGGGGGGGGGGAGGTTGGGGGAAAAAATCTTATTTCAGGAAAATCCACCAAGCCCCCCCCCCCAGCTAGTTATAAATGACTCAGCATTACACTTGGTCTGTGTCCAAGACTGGAAGTCTGTCTGCAACAGCGTCCTGGGCCGGGGTTAATAAGGGTAACCAGTCGGTCCTATTTCTGGGTGATTGGGGATCAAACAATCCCACTGGCCTGTGCTGGGAGCAGACAACAGGGTCAGTCCAGGTAAAACCAGCCATTGTTATATATATGGGTGATTGGTGCCAATTGAGGGTCAGTATGGGGATGGAAACACAGCTGTACTCAGTATGCATGTATACATGCTCTACAGAGCACCTGCTCATGGATGCACCTTCAGTTAGATAACTCATGTCTTTGGTACATGAGCTTAATAGAGGTGGGAGGGGTAACTGACCCCAGTCTACAGTAACCTTATCATTAATAACTTCCCCCTATCCTCTGTCAGCCCATCTAGGTCTATAATCAGTCCTATTGCTGCAGCAGCCTTACACAACTCTAGGCGGGGAGCCTTTGTAAGTTTAGACACAGTCACACCATGTGCCTTTGGATGTACCTGTTCTGCCATGGTTTAGAAGTAATCCCCACTGGTTGATTTTACCTAGACCGACCCTACTGACTGCACCCAGCACAGGGCACTGCGTTTGTTTGATCCCCAATCAGCCATAAATAGCACAACTGGACAACTCTATTGTACATTAGGGGGTAGGCATGACAGGTGAGAAAGCAACGACCTGTGACTATGGTTAAATGTACATAATGGGTGAGGCTACTCTGGGGTTGTCAAGGTACGGATCTTAGTAGGTGGGAGGTGCATAAGACAACCTGTGGGCGGGTCCCAATCATAGCATAGGGCACAAGATGGATGTGCTCTGGCGGGGACAGACCCCCTTTAATAGTGCATTGACCTTACTGTATGGGGGAAAACAGAGCAGTGGTATGGTTCGGTTCTGTGTGGGCAAAATGGGGCTTGTAAGTCTACATTATTCCATCAGTGACAGATCTGACAAAAAGAAAATTAACATATTACTCTTTCAAGTTATCAAAGTGTGTTCACTGCTTAAAATATAAAAAACAATACATATTCTATGTCTGTTATGACATTATATGAAACATTAGCCTTGTGATATCCTCTGTCTTCAATCAATATAAACTCCTTCAGACCTCTCACAAAATGACAATGCCATCTCTAGCTATATAAAACAACCATGCCATATTTTAAGGGTGGCATCGTCTCAATGATTATGAAAGCCTTTACGGGATATTGTATACCCCATTACAATCAGCACTAGACATTTGTACACAGCTTCCCTCCACCACACATCCTTGAAACCTTTCTCCACCACCTTCTTCTCACCCCGACCTGCCTGGTAAACAGAACAGAAAGGGTGCTAAGTGGCCTCAGTTCTACCCCCGGCTAAGGAACAGACAACATCACACAATCTCACTGTCCCTAATAGCCCAGAGTTCCCTGAGGGTGGGAAGAGCCTTTACCTGTAGCCTTGGGTGGGGTCTGTACACTCTCAGAACAGTGAGCGTCACTGTCGCCAAAAGCACTCTCACCTGAAAATCGGGCAGTGCCAGACTCTCAGGTGAGAGTGCTTTTGGCGACAGTTATGCTCACTTTCCTGAGGGTGTACCTGGTCACATTCATGCCAGCATTTTGTGTACATCAAGGAGAGGGGAAAGAGAACTGGCCCTTAACACCAGATTGGCATTCCCAGTCTATATAACACCATTCACCACCACATTTCTCTCACCCAAACCACAATTGTAATTTAAACAGAAAGGATTATAAGAGGCCTCCATTCTACCGCCCGGCTAAGAAGGAGGCAATATCTCACTGGTCCCAAATAGCCGGGGTGGTCTGAGGGTGGGAAGGGCCTTTACCAATACCTGTAGCCTTGGGTGGGGACTAACCCATGTCACATTCATGCCACCATTGATGGAAATAAGGAGGTGGGTGGAAGACTGATGGCTGGCATCACTTTGGCATTTCCTAAACAGCCAAATCAGCAGTGTATGTGTATCTCAAAAGGCCACTAGCCCCAAACAACATTCAAGATCCATCTGCAGACTGCCCTGCCACCAACTTTTACCAAAATGCGATCCTGAAAGGGCCAATACTACTTGACACACATCTGTGAATACTGTCGTCAAACTGTTCCTGCTGGGACTCCTACAATTTCACAAAGGGCTTTGGTCATCCACAAATATTCAGGGAAAAATAATCATTTTCATCACTTTCCGATTGCTGGTTGTAGTCATTTCCTGCCCACAACCAAGCAACAGCTTCGAGTCCCATTGGGGCCATACACAGCTCCTCACAGAGCAGCTCACAGAGCAGCTCACAGGGCATCTCACAGAGCATCTCACAGAGCAGCTCACAGGGCAGCTCACAGGGCAGCTCACAGGGCAGCTCACAGACCAGCTCACAGGGCAGCTCACAGGGCAGCTCACAGGGCAGCTCACAGACCAGCTCACTGAGCAGCTCACAGGGCAGCTCACAGGGCAAATCACAGGGCATCTCACTGAGCAGCTCACAGGGCAGCTCACAGGGTAGCTCACAAGGCAGCTCACAGGGCAGCTCACAGGGCAGCTCACAAGGCAGCTCACAGGGCAGCTCACAGGGCAGCTCACAGGGCAGCTCACAGGGCAGCTCACAGAGCAGCTCACAGAGCAGCTCACTGAGCAGCTCACAGAGCAGCTCACAGAGCAGCTCACGGAGCAGCTCACAGAGCAGCTCACAGGGCAGCTCAAATAGCATCTCACACTGCAGCTCACAGAGCAGCTCACAAGGCAGCTCACAAGGCAGCTCACAGGGCAGCTCACAAGGCAGCTCACAGGGCAGCTCACAGGGCAGCTCACAGGGCAGCTCATCGAGCAGCTCACATAGCATCTCACAGAGCAGCTCACAGAGCAACTCACAGAGCATCTCACAGAGCAGCTCACAGAGCAGCTCACAGAGCATCTCACAGGGCAGCTCACATAGCATCTCACACTGCAGCTCACAGAGCAGCTCACAGGGCAGCTCACAGAGCAGCTCACATAGCAGCTCACATAGCATCTCACACTGCAGCTCACAGAGCAGCTCACAAGGCAGCTCACAGGGCAGCTCACAGAGCAGCTCACACAGCATTTCACAGGGCAGCTCACATAGCAGCTCACAGGGCATCTCACAGGGCAGCTCACAGAGCAGCTCACACAGCATCTCACAGGGCAGCTCACATAGCAGCTCACAGGGCAGCTCACAGGGCAGCTCACAGAGCAGCTCACAGGGCAGCTCACAGGGCAGCTCACAGACCAGCTCACAGGGCAGCTCACAGGGCATCTCACAGGGCAGCTCACGGAGCAGCTCACAGGGCAGCTCACAGGGCAGCTCACAGAGTGGCTCACAGTGGAGCAGGGGTTGTGGGAGCTTGTCTTAAAACAGACACTAATTAGGCTCTATTTCATACAATCATGATTGTCCGGTCATTTTGTCATAGCCTGATGGTTTATCAATCATCGGACAGGATCTCTCTATTACCAGTATGTTCTGGGATCTCGGTGGTGAATCCTCGGTGGACAAATGAACATCAATCACATGAGGGAGGGGTCATTTAGTATGCCTCTAAGACTAGCCTGGAAGGAGTCCAAAAATTGCTAAATAGAAGCCTCAGAATTGCATATAGAAGGACAGGAATTTTAAACACTGCTGCTCTGCATAGGAAAGCTAAATTAAACAAATTAAAAGATAGAAGACACATGCATATTTTGGAAATGCTTTCAAAAAATCGCTCATTGTAGATGAGCTACATATCATTAATGTAGCTACAAGACGCAGGGATCAGTGTCTGCTTATCCAAAAAAGAGCTATTAATTCTGCTTATGCTAGGAGTCTGAGGTATAGATTGGCTGGGGCATGAAATGAGTTAACTGTTGAAAATAGAGCCATTAGGGACAGTACCAAATTTTCAGCCTGGAATAAAAAGCACCACCTAGATTTAATTGCCACGTATGTTTAAATATTCAAACATGCATGATGTGTTCATGCCTAGTGTTTTCTTGTTTTTGTTTGTAGCTTTTACCAGAGACCTACCATTACTACTGTTGAATGATTGACCACCATTCAACCTGGACTACAACATCAGTCCAAATGGCAACAACATCAGCCATCACCATGAGGATCAAAACTAACCCCTATTTCTATTATACTAAGTCATGGCTCTAAGCCTATACCTAGATCTTTTCCTTATATTTATGTCTTATACATGTACTTTGTGAAGAATAATGTGAATACTCTGATATATGTTCCATTGACTGGAATAAGTTGAATACAGGTCTGTGACCTACCATTTTTCCGGTATAAATAAAAGAATTTTGAATTGAATTGAATTCACAGGGGGAGTGGTTTGGGTGTTGGTCAGGGGTGTAACAAATTTCTCTACTGAGGTTTGCCTTTTTGACAAAAAAGCGCGTGAACCTTGCTACAGGTCACCATATTCTGTTCTCCCTAATCTGTGAACAAAGTCAAGATCTGAAGATGTTACCTGATTTCCGTCTAAACGAGGCACGGCCCTGCTGCATTATGCCTCCAGCAAGCCTGAAAAATATAAGGACAACACTGTAAGTATGATGGACAGTTAAATTACCGATGAAAGCTATCATCAGTTTGTCAATATGGCTAAGCACTCCAATAGGGCCCCCGATGGGGGTTGCTGAGTCACTTGTCATATATCAAATGTCAATGTCCCTTGTCAGTTTTAAGGAATAGGTCTTGTCAATTGTTGTCAGCCCTCATGTCACTTGTCGATTTTAAGAAATAGGTCTCTTGTCCAAATGTATAAACAAGCTTTTTATTATTTGTCAACCCGTGACCACCCGCCCGAGCAGGGTCTGACCCAGTGCCTTATCAGGCCCTGGGACGGCGTTTGGTTAGCAGTACTGTCTCCCAGCACATATTGGGTACATACAACAGCATTACTAAACATCTGCATGCACGCTCTACTGCACCCGCTACACTCGCCGAGCATATACTTTGTCACGGTTAGGCTTGAAGATTGTAGGGCCGCGCTGCTGCTCATTCCCAGTCTATATTATATAGAGATGGGGGCCGAGTCTAGTTCAGGGGCAGCAGGGGTGTCCATTTATTTCCTGGTGAATGCAGTCCCATTGACTTAACTGAGGAGGGCATATTTCACTTCCTGTGAAATAACTCTCGCCAATATTTCATTTAGATCATTAATATTGTTGATTAAATCCATGTAAAGTACCTTTTTCAGAGCAATTAAGTGAAATTTTGACGAATATTGTTAATAATCACATGAAAACCCCCCCACAAAGCAGCACTTGTATAGTTACCCACTAAGTGTTATTTCACCGGGCTTCGCCCGGTGAAATAAGCCTCAGTGAGGAACTATACTATATTGTACACAATAGCGTTTATCTAGACAGAATATTTCAAATGGTGTGATAGAATATATACAGCTATGCCCTCCTTGTGCTTAAATATATTTCAAAGATGTGTATCTAATTAATCCTGTGAGTGTTATATGAGGACAATAACGTCTAATGAAGCTGTGGGAAGAAGAGAACAATAGCAATTACATTATGGTGTCGGGACTGTCACATTGGTCTCAGGTTCATCTCTGTTCACTAATGAATGAGCTTCACGCATCCAGCTACTGTCTCATTTATAGATAGATCATTATCTCCGGTAATTCCTGTCAATGCTGTTAATGCTCTATGGCTAGGGTCTCTGACAATTTGGTTCAATTCCCTTAACCCTGCTGCCTTGAAATTATTATTCAGCATCCCGGCCTTGGCTCATCAGCGTCACACATCCAACTGCTGTCTATTTATATACTTGACTCTGTTCTGTGGCGATTGGCTTCAATGTCCTTAACCCTGCTGCCTTGAAATTGATATTCACCGTCCAGGCCTTGGTGCATCATGCTGACTCTGTTGGGCTGTATCAACCCTATTAGAATGATGCATAAATGATGCACTGCCAAGTTACTCACCAGGGCTTCATTCGTGCATGATGACAAATAAAGGGTATAGTGAGTTAAAGCACTAGGCTCCCCTTAAATCCATAAAAAAATATGATACAATCACAGTGTGTATAGCCTGGTCTATATCAGCCAGTCTGTGGTGTCCATGGTGGAATACAATATACAGTCTGATATATTGCAAAATGTCAAAGTGAAAAAATGAAGATTTAACAAAATGTAGACAACTAGGTTAGATGTATTGGCTCTATAAAACATTTATCATAAATTATGCTAATACTCTCCAAGCACAGGTTGTCTGTACAGTAGTGTAGCTGTATTGTGCAGCCAGCAGTGCTCCTGCTGGAGAGTGACAGACACCACATGGCTTTGTGTGGACAGCGGGACCTCCCTGTGGCTTGTACGGAGGTGGCTGGATGGACTTTGGCACTTCCCGAGTATAACATATGAATACTCAATAATGATAGCCTACTTTTCTGTTTTTTCTTGAGTATGTCCTTCATGAAGTCTGAGTCTCATATATCATGCACTATGCCATTTATGGTCATAATGCATGAATGACTCATGAGGGCTGCATTCATTCATCATTTTGACAAAGGATAAGTGCCATCCAGTCCTTAAAGGGTTAATACTTGTACACATGAATTATACACCCCTGTAACAGTATAAGCCCCCTGGGATCCCCAGGCTCTAGTCCTATTCACTGAGCTGCATAGTTCTAGTGACTCCTGTCTATCCTCCATGGAGTCTCATATATCACTGTTTATTCATTCAGCTTGGCCTCAACAGGTGCTCTTTGCATTAGGCCCCGATACCTGACTGCGTATACAACTATCCCTTTAAAGGTTGCATAGTGCTTTAATGCGCTAGGTCCTTTATTCCCATGATACATGAATGCAACCCCGGTGAGTAACTCAGCATGAGGGAACAAAGCTTGATTAAATCTATTATTTGTAAAGCGGGGATAAGAGAAAAATAAGCAGAAAAGGTGCTCAAATGTTTCACCATTTACACAAAGCATTGGTTCTGTTCTCATCCCCACCACCCTGCTGCCCCTGCCATGCTTGCCCCATATCAAGGCCTCACTACAGTTTCTCACAACAGCAATGCTATATCACCTATCCTATTTCCCATACAGGTAATTTCCCACATTTGCCAACACAAGTACCAGTAGTATAGTATGTATCGGAATGGGACTATGGTTAACTACTGTTTATTACTCAATCGACATGCAGCCAATCAGAGGCCTCCATTTGGTCACGTGACCGGAAGTGACCTACTTAGGGGATTAGTGGTGACGTCACGTGACCTAGTTAGCCAATCAGAGGCCGCCATTTGGTCACGTGACCGGAAGTGACGTCATATGACCTACTTATGGACCGGAAGTGACGTCATATGACCTACTTAGGGGACCGGAAGTGACGTCATATGACCTAATTTAGGATCACGTGACCGGAAGTGACCTGATGAGTCACGTGACCGGAAGTGACGTCACATGACCTAATGGCCAACCGGAAGTGAGTGACCTGATTGAGGATCACGTGACCGGAAGTGACCTGATTGATCACGTGACCGGAAGAAGAAGAAGAAGAAGAAGAAGAAGAAGAAGAAGAAGAAGAAGAAGAAGAAGTGACGTCACGCGACTTAATGAAGAGATGAGCGTCTTTAAGGGGTCACGCGCTTTAAAATGTGATATATTTTTTTTTTTTTTTTTTTGGAGGAGGAGGAGGAGGAGGAGGAGGAGGAGGAGGAGGAGGAGGAGGATAAGGAGAGGAGGAGGAGGAGGAGGAGAAGGAGGAGGAGGCGAGTCTCTTATTATTTTCGGTAAACTAATAAAAAACACCACGATATAAGTTTGTTTTTTTCATTTTTATTGTTTTACGAGCGACTGGAAGTGACTTATTGAACTAGGTAGAAGCGTTCTTTAGAGTGTATAAGGGGGGAGGGGAGGGGAGGGGAGGGGAGGGGAGGGGAGGGGAGGGGAGGGGAGGGGAGGGGAGGGGGGGAGGTGACATTTCTTGTATGTGAAATGGTACTTGAAAAAATGTGGGGAATCTGTCACAAGGCGAAGACGTGAATTTTAAGAAGGGATTTTCTGTGGTCCATCTTAATGCAAGAAGCATCAGAAATAAGATGACAAACTTAAAACTTGAACTAGCTAATATAAATATAGATATAATATTATTTTCTGAGACATGGTTAAATGATACGGATGAGGATGGATTGTATACATTTCCGCGCTATAGCTTATTTAGACAAGATCGTATTAGTATCTACAGGGGAGGTGGCCTTTGTGCGCATGTTGATGAGGGAGTCTCTTGTTCAATAGATAAATTCAAGCACTTAAACAGATGTAATGAAAACATAGAAGTTCAATGGCTATTATCAGTTAAGGGTGAGTGTAAGAAGGCTCTAATATGTAATGTATACAGACCGCCTTCTGGTTCTATACAAACTTTTTGTGATACTATGCGAGCCCTGTTTCTACAGGTCGATGACCTCAGCTTTTTTGATGTATTCATTCTAGGGGATTTTAACGTAAACACACTTAATGCCACAAATGAAAAAAATGTATTATACGAATGTATGGATCAATTTAATTTGACCCAGCTGGTACATGGTGTAACAACAACTTCTGGAACTAATACATGTATAGATTTAATTTTTACAAATTGTATGAGAATTGTCTCTAGTGGTCCTTTGAATATTCACTTAAGTGACCATTTACCTATTCACCTCATAAGACAACATAACTATGTTAAACCTGCGTTTAGGAAATTTAAAGGAAGATCTTATAGAAATTTCAATATGGAGACATACCTGTCAAGTCTAGAGGAATGTGATTGGACATATTTTGAAAATTGTAATAATGTGTCTGAGTGTTGGGAAATATATGATAATATGTTGAAAAGAATGTTGGACGTACAGTCTCCAGTTAGAGAGTTTAAAGTCAGAGATAAGCCAGATCCGTGGATAACAAATTATCTAATAGAAAGGATTGCTGATAAAAATAATTTATTGAGGGAGGCAAGACATTCTAAGCTTATATTAACATGGTATAGAGCAAGACGCTTGCGAAACACAGTTAATTTGGAAATTGACGAAGCCAGAAATAAATATTTTTCTGAGCTAAGCCAGGCTATGCTAAATGATTCAAAAGGCTTCTGGGCAACTTTAAAGGAAATTCTACCCTCAAACAAATCAGGTTCCAAATTTATAAATTTAATTGATGATTTAGGTAATCAAATTTCTCAAGATAATACAGCTGATTTCATAAATTGTTTTTTCGCAGAAATTGGTCCAAAACTTGCTCAAGCTCATCAAAAAGATTTTGAATTCAATGGGACAAGATGCCTAGAAGATATGCCTGATGTCTCTTTCTCGGATGAGGATATAATTAACTGTGTTAAGAATTTAGATGTCTCAAAATCATCCGCACTTGATTATTTACCCACAAATATTTTTAAAAGGGCTGTGTTACATAATCCCTCACGCTTTATAAAAATTATAAACTTGTGTGTTACTACATGTATGATACCTAATAGCTGGAAAGTTGCGACAGTGACCCCTCTACCCAAGGGGGGTGACTCCACTAACGTATCAAATCTAAGACCAATTAGTGTACTACCTGTACCGGGTAAGGTGCTTGAGAGACTTTTACACACTGCTATCTCTGAACATTTAGATACTAATGATATTTTGTCGCCTCATCAAGGCGGTTACCAAAAAGCTAAGTCAACCTTGGATTCTATTAGTAAATTGGTAGATAATGTACTTGAAAACAGAAACAAAGGAAATATAAGTATGGCTGCATTTATAGATATGAAAAAAGCCTTTGATTCGGTAAATTATATTATTTTAATTTCAAAATTAGAGCAGTATGGTATTAGAAATAGAACTTTAACTTTAATTATTTATCACAGAGACAGCAGTGCACAGTAGCTAATAATGTCAGATCTAGTACTCTTCCTTTAACATGTGGCGTGCCTCAAGGCTCAATTTTGGGCCCCTTATTTTTTCTTTTATATGTAAATGATTGTATAAATGTTGAGGATGACCACCAGACTATACTCTATGCTGATGACTCAGTTCTATATGTATCTGGAAAAACGATACCAACTTTAGAAAATAGACTTTCGACTGCTTTAGACAAATTTTCAAATTGGGCTTCTACAAATAAATTGACAATAAATGAATCAAAAACCAAAATTATGACATTTGCCTCGAATATAAAACTAAAAAGACTAGAAAAGCCAAAAATTGTAGTAAATAATAAGGAGATAAAAAATGTGATTTCATATAAATACCTGGGAGTCATCCTCGACGAGCAACTTAATTTCAATATGTATTTGCGTAATATGATAAAGAACCTCAGGTTCAAGTCAATACTGTTGTATAGGACAAGGCTTAGTATGGCCATAGAAGCCAGATTGAGGGTTTACAAAAGCCACGTGTTACCAGTTATTGACTATTGTGATGTCTTATACTCAAGATCTTTAGCTGGGACTCTCGAAGAGTTGCAAAGAGTCCAAAATAAGTGCTTAAAAACCTGCCTATCAAAGCATATCTTGACACCAACAGAAGAGGTACATAAAGAGGCAAAATTACCGGTACTGGATAAGAGACGACTGTATCATACTAAGATATATGCATATAAGAGGTCCAAAGAGGATAAATTCTTAGAAAAAAAGACAAGAATTACAAGGGCTAGCACAGCACCATTGTTGAAGTATGATATCATACATAGTGCTTCATATGAAAATTCAGTGGGTGTATCATGCGCGCAAGTATTTAATGCTTTACCTCCGGACTACAGAAATATCCCAGATTTCATTTCTTTTAAGCGTAAAGCCAAAGAAGAAATGCTGAATACCATACCGGTACTCTAAAACATATATGAGACAATCAAACTGTATGTACTTTTCTTAACTTTTTTCTTTTTAAATAGGGGGATATGACATATACAACATTGTGAAGTTAAAACTAAATGAAATTGCTGCCTGTAAGTTTTCCGCAAAAGGACTCATTGTTATTTCAAGTATGTATTATGAAGGAATTAATTATATGATGATACCACTATACAACAGCTAGCCTGACAGTGGGTCATCGACTTTTATTGACCAAGCGCAGATAATATGTACACTCGACTATATGTAAGGAGAAATATCGATTGGTTGGTTATCAGGTATCTGCCTCATTCCATACACGAGTGCTCTACAAAAGTGAAAATGTTAAATCATTAAGAACTTGTGGTCAATAAAGTCAAATTTGTTCAAAAAAGAAAAGGGGGGCCCCTTTAAGATGCATGGGGAGGGGGGCGCTTTTAGGATGCATGGGGCGGGTGGGGGGGAGGGGGGGAGGGGGGAGGGGGGCACTCTAGGGGGGTGGGGGGGCACTCTAAGGGGCGTTTGTCTCTTTTAAGAAAAAAAGAAAAGAAAAGATTTTAATCGAGAGACACGCTTCTTCCTCTCGAGAGGAAGAAGCGTGTCTCTTCATTTTTTTTTGTTTATCACATGCTTCGATGAGGCGATCAGCTGCGACTGGAGGAAGTGACACTTTAAGAGGACACGCGTCTTAATTGTTATAATATTTTTTTTACTTACTAATAAAGAAGACGTATGAAAATAAAACACAACAATTCACATGTCCATCGTTCTCGTTGTTTCTTGCTTGATAAAGTCAAGTAATATCGCGATGCCGAGGTCAAACTTTCCCATGTCCTCAGTCAACACTCGAAGGAGTTCAAAAGGCGTACCGCCGGCACCGTCAGCTTCAGCTTGCCACATTTTCAACACTCGGAAGGCCCACTCAGCGGGACTTCCCCCGTATTCGCATTCTTCAGCGATCTTATCTAACCTCTCAGGCGACAATTTTAAATGGTCCCCCACCTCTTTCCACCTGCTACCTAGACGTCTGCCGAGGGCGCCCAAGTGCTTATGCATCGCGCGCGAGTCGGGGTTTTCGAAATCCAACCCCTGTCTGTGGAGAAGGGTCATCCACTGAGCCAACAGTTCCACTCGTCTAATGCGGGTGAAGACGCGACCGAGCTCTCCCCATCTATGACGATGCGGGGTTTCACCCCACCAGACTCGGAACATCGCCGTACACAGCTCCTGTGGTGTCTTGACACTGCGCTCTACTAGAGCATCCATACGGGCGGTGGTAACTTTTAAGCTACTGCCCAACTCTCTCCAAGATCCGCTCAACTCTTTACCTAGTTGACGAAGCAAGGCGTCGCTATATGCTAAGCGCCGCTGTCCTACCTCTCTGTTCTCCCCATCGGTCTGCCTCGCGCGTCTCACGTCGTCAAGCCGCATTAACTTTTTTTCAGGTGGACAAGGCGGTGAAGGCGAGCTTGAAAGTGGAATAGCTTGAGCCATCTCGTCTCGTCTTGGCGGCGGCGGTGGTGGCGGTGGTGGTGGTAGTAGACGTTACTGTGGTCAGAGGCGATATGGTTTTTTTCCAACAGAAATCAGAGCTTTTATACAGAGGGAGTTTAATCCTATTTCCAACAGCACTCCAGCTGTCTAGCGACCTGTCCGCATGACGCCTTTTCAGCCGCTCCGCTCCTTCAGAGCTTAGATGACGAGGGGTATGTCATCGCTATCCGTGGAGACCAGCTGAAAACGGTGTTTTTTCCTCATCCATAGCCTTACCTCCTACCCCCTACCTGAGGACGCCTCCCTCCCTCTGACATTCATTGTAACAAACGTCAGAGGTCAGGTGAAAATCGGATTTTTTCATGCACAGCCTTAGTCAGCTGTCACCCCTATTGAACTAGCCGGCCGCCGCCGGCCGGCCCGGTTTACTCACCACGGCAGGAGGCGGTGATTTTTTTTTGTCTTACACTTAAGTCGCTCACCACATGCACACGCCTCTACTCACAGACAGACACGTTCGTCTTAGGGGGTCCTGCTTCACGCCACACGCCTCCTGTAGTTTTTTTGTATACACACTCTAAGCTCATCACCGTTAATCCTTTATACAGCTAACGCGCGTTGAATTGCTGAACAGGGTGGTAAGTAGCTTAGCTCATGACAGTGGATCCCTCAAAAAAGAGGGAAAAGGGATCCAGCTGAAAACGTCATACCTTATGTCTTTTGTTTCTCTTTGTGAATGGCCGCCGGTCAGTCGGCGGCAGCAACCGCTTAATCCTTTATACAGCTAATGCGCGTTGAATTGCTGAACAGGGTGGTAAGTAGCTTAGCTCATGACAGTCGATCTCTCAAAAGGGGGGAAAGGGATCCAGCTGAAAACGTCATGCCTTATGTCTTTTGTTTCTCTTTGTGAATGGCCGCCGGCCAGCCGGCGGCAGCTGAACAGGGGCAGTAAGTAGCTAGAAGCGAGAAGGCGTATATAAGGAGCCTGGAAACCTCCATTCACTCACTCAGTCTTTTGCTGCTCTCTACAGTCACCACCATGAGCAAAAGACAACACCTAGCGCCATCCAAGGATCTAAGCAAGTTCAAGAACAAGAAGACTACGCGGAACAGCGCTCGTTTAGCGTCAGTGCCTCCTCTTGCTACTGAAAATGAGACTACCGCCGCATCCGCTTGGTCTTATCACCCTCCCGCTGTAGCGAGCGCTCGCAGCAGTAGTAGTAGTAGTAGTAGTAGTAGTAGTAGTAGTGGTAGTAGTACTACTGGTAGTAGTCGTCGTGCTAGCGACGTTGTTACACTCGCGACGGTACACGTTGCTGCTAAGCGCGCTGCCGCTGCTACTGCCGCCCCGCCTGCTGCTGCTGCTGCTGCTGCTGGTGATCCTCGTGCTGCGGCTGCTGCTGCTGCTGCTGCACCTGCTACTGCTGCGCCTGCTACTGCTGCGCCTGCTGAGGCTGCTGCGCCTGCTACTGTTGCGCCTGCTGCTGCTGCTTCTGCTGCACCTGCTGCTACCGCTACTACTACTGACGACAACGCTCCTGGCACAGCGCAGTACTGGCAACCGGGTTTTTACTTCCCCACTACTGTTGATGATTTTGATGACCTGCCGCACATTGCACAGCCCCTCTCCACCTCTACATCGACCGACGCCGCTCGCGCTGAGAGTTACAGCTATTCGGACACTCAGCCCCTAAACCAAGAAGAAGAGGAGGAGGAGGAGGAGGAGGAGGAGGAGCAACAGGGTGAGACAGAGAACGACGCTGACGACGAGGCGTAAGAAGAACCCGAAGGGAAAGGGGCGGACGGTACGTTTCTTCGGCTCCCCTCTTCCACAGCTTTCGACCTCATTTCCACTGGTAGCGCGTCCGGTCCGTGGCGACTGCCCTCACCGCCACCTTACGAGGGCGGCGGCGCTTCATCTTCTACCGCTACACTCAGCACCGACGGCGTGTGGCTGCGCTGTTCCAACAACGAGGTCTCGGATACCACCAGCGCTGACGCTGCTCCTGTTATCGGTTCTGCTGCTGATTCAGCTCACGCTGATGGTGTTACTCTTCTTGCGGGTCTGAAACGTTCTAGGGTGAGTTCCAGAACAACAAGGCCTACTAAGAAGAGAAAAATACAAGAAAAAGAACGAGATGGACGAGAAGAAGCAGAGAAAACCTCCCGGCCTCTCGGGTTAGAGTTCTGCTTAGACGGGACTTTGACGCTGGACATCTGGGAGGACGTGGCTAGACTGTCTAGGAGGCCGCGCTACACAAAAGACGGCCAGGTGAAAGAGGCGTCTCTGACCAGAAGCAAGCGAGTGCACTTCACTGCCGACGCGCTGCGCGAGCTAATAGCACACATCGCCGATATCCGCGCAGTGGTGCGCATACGCGACACAGCGTCCGCGCAAGGAAGACCTAATCACACCCCCTGGTTCGCAGTGCTGGATGAGGAGGGCGAAGTGTACGCAGCTGTGAGCTACTACAGCGGTAAGAACCTCATCCACGTGCGCAAGTACGAAGGTCCTGACAAAAAACCCACACAGCAGGGGGTGACGCTGTCCGCCAGAGCGCTCAAAGAGTTGGATGACAAAACAGAGATTATTCTCAAATTTCTCGGTATAGATTTGGAATGAGAGACGCTCAACGCTCACGCGCGCACACACACAGCGTTTGACGTACGCTGTATGAGACAGACAGACGGATACACAGACAGCAGACAGATAGATAGATAGACAGATAGATTGATTGATAGATAGATAGATAGTTAGACAGCTAAGTAGTTGGTAACTGAGTGAAAAAACATGACGCAGTACGTATGCGAAAAGTGTTTCAAAATTTTTAAAAGACCGTACAACCACGAGAGACACATAGAAAATTGTAGAGTAATACCTAAGTTTTGCCCTCTATGCGGTGAAGGCGATTGCCGAAAGATCGCCTGTCGACGCGAATCTCTGGACGGGGTGACCATCCCTCCGCGCATATGTGCTGTACCGAACGGGGAGGAAACGTTCACGGCGAATTGGCCTGCGATACAAACGGGCATCAGGATGCACGGGACTCGCGTGAGTGTAACAAACTTCAGGCTACCAACCGGCGAGTTGAGTGACGCTGTAGATACTATGCGTCGCATTCACTTGACACAAAGATTCAGATACAAAGTGGGTTTCTCGGTAGGCTTACTCTTACAACACAGAGAAGACAAGAGCAAACTGCGCTACTTTCACGCCTCCCAGAACAACGCAACTCTCATACAACCGCTCCCTACTATAACTAATTCAGAAACTTTGGAAGAGCTCCTCTCAAAGATGGAAAACACCGTCGCTTGCGAGGAAGTACGGAAACTTTGCGACGCTGACACCAAGTGGCACGTTCTTTTTCCTACCAATTTGAACATTTGCGTTTACATGGGACCGGGGGAATTTCCCATAGGCGGTAGGATCACTCAGGCTGGTCGAGTTGGAAAGAGAAGCGGCGTGTTAGATTTTCCCAACAAGGACAACCTCTGCATCTTCCGCTGCATTTCCTTTCACTTATACAACACCAGCAAGCGCGCTTCAGATTTGTTACGTCAGTTCTGTTCCGCTGCCACACCTGAATCCTTTCCGGGTTTGAACATCCGCGACTTACCCGCGTGAGAACTTGTTTGACGTACAAATAGCGGTTTACACCGCGTCGCGTCAGGTGCCGGGGCGGAAGTTGAGAAGACGCGTTACTCTGATCAGACCGCCTTCCAGAACTCTGGCCGCCCGAGGTAAAGTCAACCTACACCTGACGGCGAAAGGTGGTTTGCACGTCTCTCTCGTCACGGACTTCAACGCGTACGCGGGCATATACGAATGTTGCAAGTGTAAGGCGGCGTTCACCACCGAGTTCTTGCTGAAGAGACACAGGAACCAGCTTTCCTCTTGCCGACAAGTCAAGTTGCGCTACGTAGGTGGCATCTACCAAAATTCGAGAACGATTTTCGAAGCGCTAGCAGACTTCTCCATTTTTCCCCCCGACGGACATTCCGGAATCTACCCTTACAAGATTGCCTTCGATTTCGAGGCTTTCTTCAGACCGTGCAAAGAACCGTCGACGGAACACGTGTCCCTGCTGTGGGATCACGTCCCTTTGTCAGCTAGCGTCGCATCCGACTTTCCGGGGTGGGAGGGGCCCGTCTGCTTCGTCAGAGAATCCGACGCAGATTCCGACCCCTTGTTGGACTGAGTTTTAAATCACATAAACGAGAACGCCAAAGTCATCGGGGAAGCTGTGCTAGAACTTTACCCACCGACGTTAGCGAAGTTAGATGCGGCGATAGCTGAAGCTCTCCTGCTGGAGGAGGCGACATTCACCCCTTCTCCAGGCGGCTTCGCTGCGGCTCAGACCAGACACCCGTTAGTTCAACTGAAGAAGCGTCTTCTGAGATACATCCGTCAAGCTCCAGTCGTGGGCTTCAACTCGGGGCGTTACGACTTGAACCTGATCAAAATACGCCTTCACTCGTTCTTTGCCTCCGGAGACCGAAGAAACCAAGAATTCAGCGTCATAAAGAGAAGCAATCAATACTTGGCGGTTTACACACAGCACACGGTTTTCTTGGACGTAGTCAACTATTTGGCACCCGGTTACAACTACGCGACCTATTTGCGAGCTTTCACCAGGAACGAAGAGAAAGGTCACTTTCCTTACGAATGGATGACGTCTACCAGGAAACTGGCAAACAGAACACTGCCACCGAGATCGGCTTTTGACAGCGAACTGACGGGCGTCAAAATGTCCGAATCCGACTACGCCGCATGTCAGAAAGTTTGGTCCGACGAGAAGATGCAAACTATGGAAGATTACTTGATCCACTACAACAACAAAGACGTCAAACCTTTCATAGAAGCTCTGAAAAATCACGCTAAATTTTTCCAAGATCGCGGCATTGACATGTTGAAAGATGGAGTTTCTCTCGCCGGTTTGACTTTACGGTTCCTCTTCCAAAACCTAGAAGACGCGTTCACAACGTTCCCCCAGTTCGACGCCGTCCTCCACGCTCTGATCAAAGAAAATCTAGTCGGCGGTCCTTCCATCATCTTCCATAGATTTCACGAGAAGGGCACCACGCGGATAAGGGAGCACAAGTACGGCGAAGAAGCGAGACCGTGCCAACACATCCTAGGACTAGACGCTAACTCTCTGTACTTGCGCTGCATGAGCGAAGCGCACTGCACGGGCTATTACGCGGTGAGACGACCTGAGACCGAGTTCAAGCCCGAAATTAGGCAAAGAAACTCTCACAGCGCTTTGGAGTGGTTACGCTTCGTAGAGCACGACCGCGATGTGAAACTGCGCCACGCTTTGAACGGCGGCGAGATGGTTGTAGGCTGTCGGAGAATTCGCGTGGACGGGTTTCACGCGGCCTCTAATACGGTTTTCCAGTTTCACGGGTGTTGGTTCCACGCTCACGAGTGCATACCGTCGCACCGATATCAGTGCGCTTCACTGAGGGAGGAGAGACGCGACAGAACGACTAGAGTAAGCGCGTACTTGAAAGCGCTAGGTCAAAAGCTGGTCGTCGTGTGGGAGTGCGAATGGAGAGAGATGAAGCGTCGAGATGAGCGGGTTAAGGCCTCCCAACAACGCTGGAAGGTTGACGCTTTGAAAGTGTCTCGAAACGCGATGAGCGAGAGCGACATCCTTTCCGCTGTGAAAGACGGGAAAATGTTCGGTTTAGTTCAAGTGGACATCACTACGCCGCCTCACCTACGAGACTACTTCGAAGAAATGACCCCCGTTTTCAAGAACGTGACCGTTTCAAAATCGGACATAGGACCTCACATGTCAGACTTTGCGCAGGAAGAAAAGCTGTTGAACACGCCTCAGAGATGTCTGATAGGGAGTTACCACGGAAAAAATATTCTCTTGGGAACGCCGCTTCTCAAGTGGTATTTAGAGCACGGTTTGATAGTCACCAAAGTGCAGCTGGTCGTAGAATACCTACCTAAACGCTCCTTTGCCGGTTTCGCGGACGAAGTAACGGCGGCGCGAAGACGTGGCGACGTGAACGAGAACGAGAAAATTCTGTCAGACTGTTACAAGTTAATGGGAAACGCTACATACGGTAAAACAATCTGCAACAAAGAAAAACACACGGCGGTGAGATACACTGACAGTCGGAAGTTCGAACTATTGGCCAATTCGTGGCGCTTCAAAAAGGCGTCCGAGTTGAGTTCTAATCTGTTTGAAGTCGAACTACAACCAAAAACAGTCAAGAACAACCTCCCTATTCAAATAGGGTTCATGGTATACCAGTACGCGAAGTTGAAAATGTTAGAGTTCACATACGACTTCTTGGATAGATCCGTCGATCGGCGCGATTATGCCCTTTGTCAAATGGACACCAACAGTCTTTACATGGCTCTCAGCGGTGACACGTTGGATGACCTAGTCAAACCTCGCCTGAGAGAGACGTACTTCAGAGAGAAACGAAAGTGGATTCCGACAGCGGTGTGCGACGATCACTTAGAGCTTTTCGTGAAGACAAAAACGGAAAGAGTGCGAGAATGGTGTCCGCCGCCCGGCGGATGTTGTGAGAGACGGTACCTTCATGATCTGAGAACTTCGGGGCTTATGAAAGCGGAGTGGGAAGGTGACGGGATCCTAAGTCTCAACCCTAAGACTTACATTTGCTACGATCGAGTCAGCGGCACCGGTGAAAGAAAATCCAAAAAATGGAGTGCAAAAGGCGTACAGAAGAAACAAAACCCTAAGGAACCAGACGACTTCTTGGATGTTCTTCGCCAACGAAAAACTCTCATTGCTGTAAATAGAAATTTCAAAGTGGTGCGAAACAAAATGGTCACCTACACCATAGAGAAAGACGGCGTGCGCTACTTGTATTATAAGCGTCGCGTGCATTCTGACGGTGTGACAACGAGTCCTTTAGAGATGTGAAAAAAAAAAATAAGCGTGTTATTGCTTGATTGAGTGCATCTTTTCAAAAATAGAGTGTTTATCAAGATTGAAAAAAAATAAATAAAAAAATAAAATAAATTATTGTTGTGTTTTTATTTTCATACGTCTTCTTTTACTAGTAAGTCGCGCAGTCTCTTAAAGCGTCACTCATGTGACGACGTCGCTTCCAGTCACGTGATCCTAAAGACCCTCACTTCCTAAACAAAAAAAAAATGAAGAGACACGCTTCTTCCTCTCGAGAGGAAGAAGCGTGTCTCTCGATTAAAATCTTTTCTTTTCTTTTTTTCTTAAAAGAGACAAACGCCCCTTAGAGTGCCCCCCCACCCCCCTAGAGTGCCCCCCTCCCCCCTCCCCCCCCTCCCCCCCACCCGCCCCATGCATCCTAAAAGCGCCCCCCTCCCCATGCATCTTAAAGGGGCCCCCCTCCCCCCCTCCCCTCCCCTCCCCTCCCCTCCCCCCTTATACACTCTAAAGAACGCTTCTACCTAGTTCAATAAGTCACTTCCAGTCGCTCGTAAAACAATAAAAATGAAAAAAACAAACTTATATCGTGGTGTTTTTTATTAGTTTACCGAAAAAAATAAGAGACTCGCCTCCTCCTCCTTCTCCTCCTCCTCCTCCTCCTCTCCTCTCCTTATCCTCCTCCTCCTCCTCCTCCTCCTCCTCCTCCTCCTCCAAAAAAAAAAAAAAAATCACATTTTAAAGCGCGTGACCCCTTAAAGACGCTCATCTCTTCATTAAGTCGCGTGACGTCACTTCTTCTTCTTCTTCTTCTTCTTCTTCTTCTTCTTCTTCTTCTTCTTCTTCTTCTTCTTCTTCTTCTTCTAATCCCCTAAGTAGGTCACTTCCGGTCACGTGACCAAATGGAGGCCTCTGATTGGCTGCATGTCGATTGAGTAATAAACAGTAGTTAACCATAGTCCCGTTCCGATACATACTATACTACTAGTACCTCCACTTCCAGTACATCCAAAAAGCTCTGTGTAC